>OZ025206.1:9081985-9151985 GCA_964019055.1 Anthopleura xanthogrammica | reverse complement strand
AGGAATCACGGGAAAGCTAGGAAATCGCTTCTGAGAAAATTGCTTTTCAAAGACCTAAAAAAATTCAGTGCTCGAAAATAAAAGCTTTGCGATATACGATTCCTTTGACTATGTGATTTCCACAGAAACTCCGGTACCTTCCTTTACGCAAATACGCACGTGCGTACTTGAGATTTGCTTTTTTCCCAGTAATAATTAATAAGTAATTGAATCGAAAATCCTATTTTGCCGGATTCACACATATATACTGACCACCCGTGCGTATACCTGCCAAAATGTCCTAGTTACGCCCTTGACATTGACAGATGACAGTTTTGAAAGGTAGTTTCATTCGCTAGTCCGATTACTGGCGCTCAAGGCTGTCATCCTCTGAGCAACTATTCTCAGCGGTCTAACTAGTACAAATGTACGAGATCCAACCCATTTTAAGTATATTAGTGGCCTCGCTGGGGCGCTGTACTCCCACCGATCTGCGGTTGCTTTCCTTATTTTCTTATTTCCTACCCTTCCCTTCCTTGCAGTGTTGTAGTCCTTCCGATAGCTCCACCACATCTACTCCCAGACTCATCCATGAGTACAGTGAGACCGATATAAATAAAATACTGATGTGTTCATAGCTGCGGAAAGTCATAGTTTTAACTCTACATCGTTGACACTGACTACAGATGTTTTCTTTTAAATTCGGTGTTACTCATTGACTTCTGCTTACCTTCACAAGATCCTTCATTGCAAACCCTGTTCTCTTGCGTTATTCCTGTACACTGTTGAACAATACACGTTCTATTGCGCAACTGGCAACCTCCACCACAGGAGACAGTACAAGTAGACCACGGGCCCCAATTACTGAACTCACAAGGTTGTTGAGTACAACCACGGTTCTCTTCACTGATTCCTGAACATTCCTGAATCCTACATATTCGAATACGCAACTGAGATCCTTCTCCGCATGTTACACTACAAGAAGACCAAGTGTTCCATTGACTAAAATCACAAGTTTGTTCATTACAAACTCGGTTTTCTTGTCTTACCCCAGAACAGTCTTGATTGATGCATGTCCTATTACGTACTTGCAGCCCTCCTTCGCATGTTACGCTACACGAAGACCAAGGGCCCCATGGACTAAAGTCGCAATGCTGTTGGTTACAAACTCTGTTTTCTTCTTTGTCCTTTGAACAGACTTCAACTATACATGTCCTATTACGTACTTGCCACCCTCCTCCACATGTTACGCTACACGAAGACCAAGGACCCCACTGACTATAGTCTAAAATACAAATCAGTTTTCTTGATTTAGTAATTTAGTAACGCATTGCCGGATTTCAAGCCGAGAGGGGCTGAGTACGAGTTTTTAAATTGTTATGATGACAACAACCATATAGTCAAAAAGAGCACATCCAGCTATACAAAATTCCGAAGTTTGGTGTTAATCGGATAAATATTGAACGACTTACAGCCATTCAAAAATACAAAGAAATGTATAACACCAAACTTCGGAATTTTGTTTTGTTCAAATGCACTCTCTTTGGCTATGTGAGTTTTGTGTTTTCATTTAGGGACTCGTACCCAGCCCCTCTCGACTTGAAATCCGGCAATGTCAACACTTCAAAGCGCATGTCACATTATTGTGGGGAAAAAATTGAACACTGAACTTTGAGAAATCAGTTAATCCAAATCCGTTAACAGAAGAATTTCGCTCTAATTCTGATTCTTTTTACAGATCATTTTAAGATATTTAAAAACAAGCTAACCGGGCGTTTTAGCAATATTGGCTTTTTAAAACTTTTATAGCAGCCAAACTTTTTATCTCATTTTATCGGCGATATAGAATTCGTTAAAACTAAGGGGGAGGGTGATGTGCACTTTTATGCGCGTCATTTCTATTACGCCAATGATCACAGGAAAAACGACCCTGTGTCCTATTGTGCAGCATCGGCCTGCGTGCAAAATCAGCAAGCTAAAATTTCAGGGGAGGCTACCGAAAAAATCTGGCAGCATTTCATAGAAATGATTTCATAACTATACCAACTTGCCACGGCGCAAGCTTTATTTGGCCCAGCGAAGAATCTGATGGTTTTAGTTACGTCACTGCAGAAGGAAAAATGATAACGCCAGAAGTCCCGATAACTAGATAGATGATACTTTTTGATATGAAGTGACTGTAAGAGTATCAGCAGGCCAAGCAAAACCAACATGATCCCCCCTTCCAAAAAAATCTGTGTACTATGATTAAAATCATAAAAAATATTCTTGAAATTTGTGACTCTCATATCAAGTAAAGAGCTAGGAAGGGGCTCAAATAAGGATTAAGGAGTTACTCAACCCAACACAGATGAATGTCCATAAAAGTGTTAAGGAGTTACTTTTTTGGGGTTAATGAAAAGTGTCCTCAACTAGAGAGATAAACATGACTATCATACCTGCTGGGCACGCATGAGTGTTACAATCCTGTGTATCAAGGACACTGCTATCACAAGGTCCAGTGGTAGTGCTGCAGTTGAGCTGACGGGTTCGAGTGCCATTACCACATGGTTTGCTGCATGCTTCCCATTCTGACCATTCTAATGACTCGTTTAGTGGTACTTTATCTCTTTGTTTTGACAGATCTTTGATAAAGGGAAAACAATACCAATAATTTGAATAAATGTTATCGAATTTTTTAATAACTTTTTAAACTTAAAAAAAAAAATGAATGCTAAATGCACTACTACTACTACTACTACTACTACTACTACTACTACTACTACTACTACTACTACTACTACTACTACTACTACTACTACTACTACTACTGCTACTGCTACTGCTACTGCTACTGCTACTGCTGCTGCTGCTGCCGCTGCCACTGCTGCTGCTGCTGCTACTGCTGCTGCTGCTGCTGCTACTGCTGCTACTACTGCTACTGCTACTGCTACTGCTACTGCTACTGCTACTACTACTACTACTGCTACTGCTGCTGCTACTGCTGCTGCTGCTGCTGCTGCTGCTACTGCTGCTGCTGCTGCTGCTGCTGCTACTACTACTACTACTACTATTATTACTACTACTACTACTATTACTACTACTACTACTACTACTATTATTACTACTACTACTACTATACTACTATTATTACTACTACTAACGATAATAATAATAACAATAATAATAATAACAATAATAGTAATAACAATAGTAATAATAACAATAATAGTAATAACAATAATAATAATCACAATATTAAGAAGAAGAAGAAAAAGAAGAAGAGGAAGAAGAGAAAGAAGAGGAAGAAGAAAAAGAAGAAAAGGAAGAAGAAAAGGAAGAAGAAAAGGAAGAAGAAAAGGAAGAAGAAAAGAAAGAAGAAAAAATAATAAGTTGATTAATCCGTTTATAAACATGTGTAAAAAAAGATGATGCATGTTTTCTCGTGGTATGCACTTCCGAAACTCACCTTTTGAACTTTCCAAAGTCAATGCAACTGATAACGCTACAACTAGAATGATTATGACAGAGCCTCCCAGTATACTATAAATGAGACACCTCGTAAGGAATCCATACTGTTGTTCCCCATCTTCTTGTTGCTGTTCTGTTTGTGGGGTGAGATTTAGCCGGGCTTCTCTAACTTGAATCACATCCTGGACTCTATCGTCGTTTTTCTTGCAGCATTTGCACATGGATGCCATAAGGTTGAGGAACGAAATTAAGAGCACTTGTAAGCTAAGAAGTAACGAAAAATATTACTAAGCTTTAAGTAAACTTCACCATAATAAGTTGTAGACTTAAAGTTTATTTCAAATTCAATTGTATTTAAAAACAAATTGTTTGGCATTTTTCATACTTTTTTCTTTACATTTCAAAATAAGCTTAAATATCGTAGAACATATCATAGAACGAAAATACGATTATGTATTTGACTCTTTCAATAAAAGCTTTTTCAAACAGTAGAATAAATGTCGTGCAAGACGTGTTCAGGCATAGTTTAATCACTTCAGTGATGTGGTGGATTACCTGCAAAAAGTGAAGCTGTACACAATTAAAACAATAAGCAAACAAGGACATGCTACTGCGACCTCGTTCAATTCTAACAATTATTGGATTTTTATATTATTTTTTTCAAACTAGACACTAGAGCATTCATATCATTTCCAGATGTAGTTTACAAATCACCGCCTGAAAAGTCAGCACACTAATAATACTGTAAGTATTACTGAGACACAAGTAAGCTTATAATAACCTTTACCTTTCGTTTTGTGGCCGAACTGTTTTTTTACTTTACTCTTCGAAAAATGAAAACTCAAGTTCTCCTCTTTCGGGTTGGAATAGTTTTTTAAAATAAAAACTATGGATGATTCCATGTCATATCGGTGACTCCCTATCGATCTCTGTCAAGTGATATTAAACTTCTACGTTATTAGTCCTTTCGGCCAGCGGTGGCATACAATGCGTGCATGCCCACAATCTCGAGCCCAGAGTCTTCCGGCTTTTTGGTCAGCTGACGACAGGAAGGCGCTGAAGGATTCTGGGTACGAGATTGGGATGCTTCCGGCATTTATCCACAGGGTGACCAAAGACTTCACCTGATGCCTCGAAATGCTTAAATAATGAACACAAGCGTATCAATAAGTTTTTGAAGAAAAAGAGTTGTAAAAGAGGTGGGTTATTTTTTAACATAAATTATACGAAATAAGTTAAAACATTTAAAAAATATTGAGAAATGTAGTCAAACTGATTAATTTTTATTCATTTTGCGCTTTACAATTTTTATCTAAAAGAGTACCAAAACTGTACACCTACCACTTTTTCTATGAGCAAAACCGAAGTCTTTTTTTCAAACTTTGTCAAAGTTTGAGGGTTTTGATCGGCCTTGCTCCTGGTAATTAACGTTGTTGCTGAAAAAAGCCTAAAGCATAAGGCATCATTATCTTTCTTTTATCAGCAAACTTCACTGTAGGCTATATCAAGTAACCAGCTGATCTGAGAAAACATATTAGCCAATCCGAATCGAGAAAATTTGCAAAACTGAGGTGTCCTTTTACTAGCCCCACGACTCAGGAAACGGCTTCATTTTTCAAAAAATTTCTTCATTTTATTTTCCCGCTCAATAATGAATATCATAGTAAATATATATATAATATCGAAAACCCCTCCGGGAAATCAATTTTCGCAGGCTTCAAGACGCCTCAGTTTTGCAGTGACGCCTTTTTTCATAGAGTGTATTATCTATTAACTAGCAGGAAATTGGGGTTTTGATGGATGAGGCCATTTTACTTGCTATCAGAAATCATATGATATCTTAACACATATTCACTGGAAAACGTTAAAATTATATTAATAAACCAGTAGAAATCTGCTGATTTGAAGTTGGTTTGTCCCCTTCTGCAACCACGCGACTAGTCTGTATTACAATACCAAAACCATCATCGCGTCTATCGTGAATAACAGGTTTCCAAACACAGCAACAGTTAAAAAGGGACCAAAATGTCGCCTTGACAACCACTGACCGCACTAAGTCAGAACGTGAGAATGAATATTTATACATTTCACAATTTCCGGTTATTTATTCCACTAACTAACTGGTCTCCGTAAAAAGAAATTCCAGAAGCTTTGGTTATCGTTCATTTGGCATATCACTCATTCTGGCATTTTTCATACAATTCACCATTTTCCATACATCGGTTCACTGGTCACAGACAAAGCATTTAAACGAGGCTCCAAGGTAGTGTCAAAGGATTATTCCAAATTTGAACCTTGCAGCCTTGACTGAATGCTTTGTGTTTAACCAAGTGAACCGATGTATGGAAAGTGGTGAATGGCAACTTTTAATAATCCACTAGCTACTAGTGCGATGAAAACCATGTCTGTCAATCCAAATTATGCCCGAAGTAGACCGTGTATAGAGTGAAGTGACTCTTGATAGTGCGCGTGTAAGACCACTCAATTTACACTGTAACTCCATTTTTTTCTTTTTCAACCTATTCTTGATCGTTCCTTTAATCTTGGAATGTTGTGCCGGAATTTTGAGGTGCGCGCAAATATTCTCGGCTAGGGCTAAAAAGCACCTGCTGGGATCCGAGGTACGCTCTTCATTACCTCATCTAGCCGAAGGCAAGATTTAATCGATTTAAGTACTTCATCAGCCACAAATGCGTTGTTTTCATATGCATACACTTTCTTATTTGTCGATAATCGATTGCTTGTCGAGTCGTTTTTATACAGCTGTGTCAACACACGACTCAGTCATGGTACTGTATATGTAAGGCCCATGAAAACCATGCAAGAGCAATTTGTAACAAGATCAGAGGGACTAGACTACGAGTACATAAGTTCAGAAATCTCAAAACGACTTTTCAGTTTAATTCTCTTAAATTGATAAACATTCTCGAGCCAAGAAAACAAAAAAATACCCCAAACAAACAAACAGACAAAAAATCAGATTGGCGGAAGTACAGTTGAACAATGATTACATTCTTTTAGCGTTTATTTATTTATTGGTTATTGGTTATGGCGGGCAGCTGATAATCCGATAATCTACTCAATATGGCATTCCCTTTGTAGTAACCTTACCCTGGTCTATCGTAGTTTATGTGTGATCTTCAAGTTTTCTGCTATTCAAATGGCCGGGACACGTTTGTCTTTAAGACCAGCTTAGGATACACTTCGTAAACCAGAGATACTCACACGTGTTTGTCTCTCATTACATTGATTTGTTATGTTAGTTATCTATGAAAAGGCAGGATCTAAAGATCTTGCGTTGATCCATCAGACCGTAAATTAATTTAGCCAAACCCTTCCGTTTTGTATAAAAGATCTTATTATAAGCTTGTGACGTCAGACAAGATTCCGTCATAGAAAAGACCGCTAATGTATACGATATTTATTTTGTATTCGCTAAATTAGAAAACTAATCAAATCTTGGCTATACGCTCTTTATATATTCATGGGTCTCCTAACGCCTAGAGTCATACTAAAATCAACAACGCTATAGAAAAAAGATCTGATATGTTTATTCTGTGGAAGCTACATTTGTATGGAATTTTCCAAGTGTGAAACTAAGCCAGAATACCAGTCAGAGTAAAAATAGCATGTGTATTAAAATTTGAGCAAAATTATTCTGTAACTTTAGTAATCATGTCGATAATCAGTCAACTTATCTTTTCTTTCCGCTATGTCTTGATCGGAGCTGTTGATTGGTTTTCATACACATGTGATAACCCCCTCCATGTATCCCATCCTCGTTGAAATCTTATGGGAATATGGAAAAATGTCACTGCTATTAAAACAAAGACGCCCTAAGTGCCTGTGTTATTGTTTGAATAAGAATAGACTGATTACAATATAGGTTTTTATACGGTGCCGTGAATTTCGAAGAAGTCTTCTCTGAAACTGATTAGTGACTTACAGGATTTTTCGTTTGATGTTTGTTGGCTACAAGTCTTGGTGAATATTAAGGTGAGTGCCAAACTACGCGAGATGTTTTCTTTGATCCATGTTTTACATATAACATTATAATATTCGCAAGAAACTGATTGCGTTCGGGCTAATTTAACAGACTTAAGTTCATGACTGAAATCGAAACTCAGTTATGACATTTAACAAACGTTTCAATCGCGGCACGTTCCTTGTTAAATCAAAGGTACTTGTTTTAAAGACAATTCCGCGATTAAAAACTTCGTAGATCAAGTTCATAGCATTCATTCAGAATCTAAACTGGTACTACAGGTCAAGCGCTTGGCAGACTCCACCACCGGCTTTTCACCGGATACAAATATTCGTCTTCATGTAGCCGTCGTTTTGAAACTCAACGCTAGATTGATATAGAAGTTTCCATGCATTTCGTAGTGTTATTCAAACCAGTCATAGGAAAAATACGACAAACCGAACTATAGATTTCTAACTCTACCGCCGTTAAGTTCCTTTGTTTCGAAGTAAGATTGATTGAAAACCCTCAACAAAGCCTAATATCTTATTGTGTATTGGAGTCGTTCTTGTTGTTACTATTACATGTAATGCTTTGGTCGCTATTTCATTATATTCAAGTTTCGACATCTCGTTACATAAATCATGTGCTACGTCTAAACTCTAGAGAAAATATATTAAAAGTTTGATAACTCTTTCTTCAGTTCTCTCTAGCGTGACAAAATTTTTTTCGTCGTGTTCAACTCGTGTGAAGTTACTCGGAACTTTGCGTATTTATTCCTTGCATTTTGGAAGAAAATTTAATCTAGGTTTCATCTTTTTGATAGTGCTCGACTCAGCAAGCTTCCAATATTTGTAATCAGGTTTTTGTTTAGTCATCTGAGTTGGTCTTTGGTTCAGTCGTCATTGAGTTTTATTCCCTGATCCAAATGATTTTTTTATTTTACTAGCACACCAATAAAATGTCAAAGTAAATCAAATCTATTTCATATCTGTGCCGGGACTACAGATCTAGATGTTGTGGTCAAAATTGTAATTTATTATAGTAAAGTTATTAGTGCCTCTCACACATGCGGTTTGAACTGAAAAATGTCAAATTAACTCACTCTCGTTTAGCATGTATCAGATCAGATCGATTCTTTGAAATGAGAAATATAAATTATCGTAGCGATGTTATTTGTAACAACCAATTTCATCCAATTTTACTTGCTTAAGCGGTGTTTTGACATTTTTCTTCTTGAGGGGGATGTCAGTGTCCGCGTTACAAAAAACAATCAGTCCACCGGCTTTAATTTAGGTCACGAAGTATTGCCTTTTATGCAAATTGATTGGTATTTTGATGAAAATGCCAGAAGTGCCGGAAATTTGCAAATTTGATGTTTTTGTGCCTCTCGGATGTTTACATATGTTACTGATAGCGAAAATCACGAATCATTCATTGGTTGGAAGAGGTCACGCAATTCCACTGTATAACCACGTGGTGACAACGTGCATGGCCATTAACCATATTTTATATTAGACTTCTTTACATGTCCACCAAAACCCTATATTTGTGGAGATGAAGGAAGTTGAAAGCTGACTCAGAAGTTGCCAGCGAGTGTGTTTATATCATAGACTTCATATGTGCCTAAAGCAACACTATATTTCAATTTAATATAAAGCCCTTTTTAACCACGTTTGAGCTCCGTACCGTAAGTTATGGACCGACTTTTTTCCACTGCCTTATAGCCCAAGCGCGTAGCGCGCGAGCCATAAAAAAGTGGCAAAAACGAGGATCCATAACTTACGGTACGGACCGAGCAAACGAGGTTAATAAGATATTTATTATATGGCATGGCTAAGAGAGACCTTTTCATTTTTCGGTCCGTACCGTAAATCAGTATTGACCGCAAATTGACCAATCATAGCGCTTGAAATTACCTTGCCATATGATAAGGAATGTTATGTATAGTAGAGAAACTAAAACTAAGAATTCTGGGAAGAGCGTATGATGGATATTGACTATAGGTCATACGCCATTCTTACAGTCCCTCGGCTTTTACGGTATTAATCTCATGATATTGGATAGCAGTAGCAGTAGTGCACGTGCTAGGGAAGATCTAGCCTGCGTGCATGCGGACAAAGACAAATACCCCGGTAAAGTCGCTTACCGGGGTATTTGTCCGGATGCGCGCATGCTAGGGAAGATCCTATCAAACATTGACTAAGTGAGGCCATATGCCATTCTTACAGTCCCTACAGATCCTATCATACCACGAGACAGGTGGGTGGATCGAGGCATGAAAGGGATAACGACCTATATAAACCGTGCTACAAGGGTGCTGAGCACGCAAATATGCAGCCACTGACTAACAGACACTATCGCATGATTTCCAACACAAAGTAAGCTACCTCTTTTTTTCCGGTTCTTTCGTCCAGATTTCTCTGTTCTTGTACTGCATTTTTACCAGATATATGTCGATCTGCTGTTAGTGGCTAAAGAGCAATCTAAACTCCATATAGTGTACATTGATTGATCGCCCAAGCGGTACTCTGTCTATATATAGTTTTCTTCGGAATCCTTTCACGTTCTCGCTTTTCCATTTTTTTTTTGTGGAGTTGTACATCTCGACTGACTTTGGTCTTTACTGAGCCATATTTTACCAGAATAAATGCACCAAAAAGCTCCAAAATACATTCAACTTGACTGAATTCAAGCTAACGAGACCCAAAATAGATGCTGAACAAAGAATGCCACTATCATAACACATGAACTCATTCTTGTAAAAAAATTGTTTGGTTTTACTGAGTGTGATCATATCCTAAAACGGTTAGAAAATGAGCTCTCGTTCTCGTGTGTAAGGAGACTGTTTGTAGGGTAATGTGATGTAGACTCCATCGCACGAGATAAAAGGCCACTGAATGTATTTTGGTGCTGTTACCTCGTTAGCTTGAATTCAGTCAAGTTGAGCGTATTTTGGTGCTGTACATGTTATTCTGGTACGATGGACTACTCCGACGATACGGCGGCCATCTTGGTAGGGGGCAAAAAAAGACATATTATTTCTTTATTATTGTTTTTTCTTGTAACCTTGCATACCTTGCTCTCATTGGTTATCTATTTTCCATCTTTACCATACATACACTACCTTCCACTCTTATTCTCTCTTTTACTCCGACGAAGGACTAGTGTCCGAAACGTCAGTAAGTGATCTTTCTTATTTTTTTACGGTGTAAAATTTACCTTTTTATCACAACTGTTTCATTAGAAACACCGACGCAGCCCACACTAGCTTACCGCTAGTTATCATCTCTAGAACCGTCCTAGTTGATTTGACTTGCTTGGTTTCCGTTGGTATGTTTGTTTATCCCATTAACCAATCAGAATTAGTTGCTATCTTATTCTCAACAGCCAATGAAATTTGGTATATTTTTAGGGTTGACCAGAACCTACGATTTTTAGTTAGAAAGCTGAGGCTCTGGGTACGAGAATGATTCGCAGCAGTTAGTCTAAGATGCAGCGACTCATTTCTCCCTTGCAGCAATAAACTTGTTTCTTGTTTGCAACAAGTAGTCTTATTTGAAGCAACTCGTTAATATTGCAGCAACTAGTTTAACTTGCAGCATGTCCCTTATGGGCCACCGTACTAACTTTCCACGAACGGTCTTAACTCTAAAGATTTCCCAAACGCCGGTGCATCTACAATGGTTTTCTTTTTCGAACTTTCGATCATGCGCAGTGCGCTTTTCACCCGTGCCCACCAGGGGCGCTTCACTCCACAGGGAGCCCGGCTTTCCTTTGCCGCATTCAATATCATTATTCTTTACGTAATTGCTTTTTATGGGTTTCCTGTGGTCAAATTCAATAACCGTTGGTAACGTGCTCTTTATGGGTTGCCTGTGTTGTTTGAATGTAACGCACTTTCTATAAAGCATTCAAAAGAAGAGAAGGGACGAAACCAAGCGAGTATCCGATTTGAAAACCCTTGTTTATTTGGTTCATGGAAGTCCTTTATTAATAAAAACCCCACTGAATGTTGAAAGTCACTTGTACTACTGGAATCGCCAGTTCAAATCTTCCCAATGATGGTAGGAGCTCTACACTTTTTTCAGCTACCCCCTGTTCACAATAATTTAGATATATGCTCTTCAATAAATGAACTTTAGTTCAGGAAGGTTTATTTCTTTATATTCAGAAATGATGCGATCCTAGGCAGTGATATTTAAAAGCTAAGTCTTAGTTATATGTTCACCTCCAGTTGCTCGGACCGCTTATCTTATGAAACACGAATATCTGGTCAACATTAGTTTTGAAACAAAAGAATTTTGACAGTTTGTTGACAGAGCAAACCAAATTTGTATATAAGTTTGGGATATTTCCGGTATCGTTTCAATATTTCCCGCGAATTCTATGCGTGTGGCTCAGATCTGATCCATATTATCCTTAACAAAAAAAGACATTTCCAATGTATATATAATTTCTTTACATGAGTCCAACGAGAGATCAACAAAGAGCGATAGATTTATCGATAGCTGGTCATTCGAGCTGCGGGACTGGTAAAACTTTTACCCTTGAAGCTGTATATAGAGAACTCAGTAAACTAAAGAAGAACGTCAAAGTCACTTGTACTACTGGAATCGCCAGTTCAAATCTTCCCAATGATGGTAGGAGCTCTACACTTTTTTCAGCTACCCCCTGTTCACAATAATTTAGATATATGCTCTTCAAATAAGTATACCTTTGAATCGATCCAGTAGAAAAATACTTTCCCTCATTCGGTAGAACTAAAAAAAGTTGTTAGACAAAAAGATCTGGAGTTTGTCGAATTCCTAAATAATCAGTATCTTGACCGACATGATGGAACACTTGATGTAAACTAAACATGAAAAATAACGAGCCAACTTCCCGCTGACTTCACTAAAGTAGCTGGTCCGAGCAACTGGAGGTGATCATAATACGATAAACTCGCTTGGTTTCGTCCCTTCTCTTCTTTTGAATGCTTTATAGAGAGTGCGTTACCAACAATTTAATCGGCTATCAATTTACAGTACAGATCTGATTACAGCTTGTGTAGTGTAACCGTCAACCGTACCATGGTAAACCAATCCCAAACCACAGGAAACCCATAAAAAGCAATTATGTAAAGAATGATGAATATTGAATGCGGCAAAGGAAAGCCGGGCTCCCTGTGTTCACTCTCGCCTTCGCCGGCTCGTCTCGCATTATTCGGCTCGCCATAAAAAGCGCCTCTGGAACCAAGGTAGGGTTAGAAAGCTTGGGGTTCGGGGTTCGAGGCACAGTAAGTTTATTTAAAAAGTCAAGTATTTTTTAACTCTCTAGCAATTCGAGTTTGTCTCATCTTAAAAGTAATTATTTTTTAATTAGTATTTCAGCATTTAAAGTTACATACGACCACCTTCATTAGTATGCGTTAAACAGCATTTAATATGCATACAATAAGGTATAAAATAACTGTTATGGATCTCGCGTTCTGATTGGTTAGGAGCGCGTCCATAATAAGAGCACACAACACGCGCGAACACTTAGGCAATTTGCATCAAAGCTCACAAAGCACTCTGGGAAAGTGAGTTCTTTAAAAAAGCAACAGGCAAATCAAAGGAAATATCAGAAAAAAAATACTCTGTTATTTTCGTCTGCTGAAACCCTTTTATTTCCATAGAAAATGTCGGAGGAAAAATTGTCAGATGAATTTTTAGAGGAGCCAAAAAAGCGTATAAACTCACTTTCCCATCATGCTTTGTGCTATAATTTCGAGCTCATGCACATTGGCGTCTAAAATAACGCCTCGTGTTTCTCCACACTTCTTGAGCGCTTAAATCACCTCCTACGTGCTTTATTTCTGAAAGCAGCACGGAAAAAAGCTGCTTTATTTATCTTATTATGTAGAAAGAAAAAATATTTTGTAGTTTTCAATGCTGTTTTCTTACACTTCTTTGCAAAGTTTTCAGTGCGCGCGGATAGCGTCAGCAACCGTGCTCCGTCCACTAATATAGCACAGTTCTGGACCAATCAGCACGCGCGTACTATATAATAATAAAAAAATAATTACATAAAACTTGCTTAGAGTTTACATTTTACAGTTTATTCAATTTACACACTAAATATTACATGTCAAGTTACAAATTGATAGACGAATTAATAGACTATTAGTAATATAAATATACGAAACAATATATAAGAGCGCCGGGTACTATATAGTAGTGTGTATGCGGTGACCAATTAACAATTAGTCCTCGAGTCCGAATGGTCTACGAGTCAATAGCCAATGGGCTATTGACTCGTAGGCCATGAGGGCGAGAGGTCTAATTGTTTTAGTAAAAACCTACTAATCGGTCCAATAAAAGGATGCAAAAAGTTTTGGATTTTGCTTTAAATATATATTTTTTGGTTTTCAAAACCGGCGCTTTTCGCTACTAGAGGTCTATCACTAATAGACCCCTAGTAGCTCAGCCAATCACAGGGCTCGATTGGTGATAGACCATTAGTAGGTTTTTTCTAATGGTGCTTAGTGTGCTGTATGAAGTTATAAAGCAATAGACCATTTTCGAGATGCGCGAGCGCTTTCAAAAATATCTCAGGAGCAGACATGATCTCGATCTGCATTTCTCAGGCAGTGTCAATGGCGTGCGTGATCTTCCCCGAAAATGGCTCTTTTTTATGTCTGCGCTTGCGATATTTTTGAAAGCGCGTGTGCATCTCGGAAATGGTCTATTGGGGATTGGCAGACTGGAGAAGTGTCGAGAAGCACTCCGCTACACGTCGTGCTTCTCCTCACACTTCTCTCGTGTTCTGTCAACCCTAGACTTGTTCCAAGCCGATCCCTCTGAGAGTGAAGGAAGTAAAAAAAAGGGACGTCGAAAGTGCGAGAAGTTGACTTGTTCCTCTTACAGGATTTTCATTTGCGTTACGCACCAATAACTTAATTGGCACGTATTTCGGTAGCGCGCGCTAAATTTTCGCCCTAAAACCTTTCAGTGAGTTAGCGATTGGACCTTGGCACAAGTCTAGCTAGTCCAGAACTGGACCCAGTTTCCTCACTAACTGATTAATTCATATCGCAAAAATAAAAGGAAAACAGCGCGCGCACGAAATACAAAAAATATCTTTACGATTCTTACCAGTTTCCTTTCACTACTCGGTTCGTTCTTGCAGCGCGCGCATCGATAAAAGTGGGTCCAGCTCGGGACTAAGGTCTAGCGAGCAGAAGGAACAAAGAGAGAGAAAAAAGAGGTCTATATAGAGGTCTATATAACGCAGTAATAGATTACGCGACACCAGTTTTTTCAACTTTGCTTCCAAAATATCTTAATATTGAGCAGGTGCGCATCGAGAAAAGAGCCATGTCTGTTATTTTTCCGGGCGTGAGTTATGAATTAAGCCTCGGTAGGCTTGGTATCAGACCGATGGTGGATCATCACCGGGATTTGCATCGTTATTTGTTTGAGACCATTCGATCTGATACAACTACAATGCTTCATAGCCTGCTACCCTCTAAACATGAGTCATCATATAATTTAAGGAATAAAAGTAGTTTTGACATCCCAAACTTCCGAACTGACAGGACGCATAATTTTTTTTCCTTGTGCGACTAAAATTTTAAATGATCAAGTTTCAATTTCAAGCTCAAGTCTTAGCCAGCTATTTTAAGCCACTTTAATTGACAGGGTTAAGTCTTGATTGTGTGTGCAGATAAAGACAAAGTCTTTTTCCAATCTTGCCCTTAAAAGTACAGGCTTACATGATTACAGGCAATATGTGAATGAGTTTTAAAAATGAGCTAAATAAACCGTCATTGTCAGAAAGGTCGTCCTGTGAAAAGAAGTATCACGTGATGATTTTTTTTCTTTTTCTTTTAAACGGTATAAATTCTGGTTTCAAACTCTAATGAGAACCAATAAACAGAGAATAATAAACAATTATTGGATGAGGTTGAGCATGATATCGTAAATTATCAAGACCAAGGCCGTGTTATCTGCCAAAGCCGTAGGTTGAGGTCTTGATATTTACGATATCATGCGAAAAATCGAATTCAATAATTGTTATATTATACATTTTGTGAACTAAGAATAAAAATTTAATTCTGCTTTAGAAAAAATAGCGAACGTACTTCCATTTCCATTGTGACTTTTAGTGAACTCCACATGATAAATGTATTATTTGTAGGTAAAACCTTTACACACGATATCGTGGATTGGATGAGGGCTCTCGGCCAATCAGAAGCGAGATAGTGAGTAAAATGTATAATAATAATAATTATTAACTCTATACTTATGCAATGACTGCTGGTATCGAGCATTGAGAGCTAGTGTATTAGGTATCACGTGACACATTTTTTTTGGTCTAAATGTCTTTTTTGGTGGACAACATTTTAAAATGACATTGACTGTATATAAATACATATCGAAGTACGGGTAGAAGCACAAAGTTACTTAGTATAATGATTCATTATGAATGGAATCATGAGTGTGTGTGTGAGAGAGAGAGAGAGAGAGAAAATGATTTAATAGTTCTAGTTAGCCTTGGAGAGCTTTTGACAAAATTTCCATTTCCAAACATTTTATCAGTTTCATGAACAGAGGGTCTCAATGAGTTGGTAGCTTTTACGGTTAACGGTTAAAATTTCAGCCTTTTTACGCGGCTAACGGCTAATTTTTTTCCATTACAGTTAACAAAAATCCTAAGAATTAATTTCCATTGTTTTGAAAGTTAAACATTAATTTTCATCGTTTTAAAAGAGTTAACGATTAATTTACAATGTTGAGAAACACATTGTGATCATTCTGGGATGAATGCATAACATTACACCAGTCTTGAGAAGATAAATCGACAAATACAAGTCTTACAAACAATGACTAATGAAAAATAACGGTTAACGTTTTTCAGACTTTTTACGTCTAACGGCTAAATTTTCCCCATTTTTACGTCTAACGGCTAAATTTTTAAGGCTAACGGTTAACCCCAGTGAGACCCTGTTCAACAAACTGGTTACCACTTCGCCATGTGGCAAGTAACAAACATAAATAAATGCACAATGTGTGCCAACGTACTGACCCGCGCCAAGGAATGCCGGATCGGATGCTCGGACAGCGTGAATGACTTCCAGGTCATTTGATACAATAGACCTTGTATAATCAATCAATAATGGCTTCATTCCAACAAAAAAAAAAAAAAAAAATTGTGAGGGAAGCGGTTCGTTTATGTTGGGAATTGTCACCGCGACCTATGTTGCATTTTACCATAAACTTTTAAACGATTCCTACTACTAATACTACTCTCGTCTTAGCAAACGATGAAATTGAGCTGTCGATAATCATTTTTTGATCTTCATAGTGAAGCATTGGTATAAAACTGATAAAAGCCATATGGGACTGTGTATTTGTACTGTCAACTAAACAGCGGAGAATCGTACGTTCTTTCGTCCCGGTCTTTCGTATTATACGCATGAGAAAATCAGTTTGCATTCAAGAATAGATAGCGCACAACATAGTTTGATCTGTTCAATCGGCCCCTGTTGATTCAATGACGATTCGACAAATTTTACTAGTCAGTCCTGTTTACTATTTTCTTTCCGTCCAAAAACACACAAGAGCTGATCATTTAGAAATATGATGTCATGGTCAATTTGAACCATGCATCCTTCCATCGATCTCCCCTACCAGTTGGCCTTCTTTTGTGATAAACCATGCATTTCCAGTATCTTTATTCCGTTGATCCCTCGTATCATCTTTTGAATTGCAATCTCCAAATTCGGAACAATTTCACTTAGTAACCGTCAAACAAGCGTGCTGTTTTATTTGGAGGTTCAGTTTTCCCGTCTACGGCAGTACCATGGAACTAGATACACGCTTACACTCTAACCTGGAAATGAGTTAACAAAAGAATGGAAACGAGGTCTAAGGACCATAAGCTAACAAAGATAGAAAATTACTGCTTCCGGCTTAGAGCGTAAGTATGTACCAGCAACTAAGAATTATCTTTAGGACATGTGAAGCTAGGGGCTGGGTCATTCAAGTCGAAAGGACGAGGGGAGGGGGGGGGGGGGCACTTTTACAAAAAATAGAATGGACTTGAAGAAGCCATTTTTTATGTAACAACGAAGAAGGGTTCCAATTTCTTGTATGGGTTACCAAGCTAATCCCACCAAGCTAATCCCACCAAGCTAATCCCACCAAGCTAATATCAAGGTAATCCCACCCCGATAAGAAATGAACGGTCCCTCAGCTTGCTAGCATTCGACGTCATCCGGAAGCCAAATGAGCCGCACAGGGTTGAACTAACTGACAAACAAAAACCGTATACCAATCACGTGACAGCGAATATTGCATCAGAATTAAGCTAAGAGTCAAACATACATATTAATGTTTGATAGTTTATATACGATGAGTGCGGCGGCTCCATCAAACATGGTCATTCTAGCTTCATTCTAGGGGTGATTTGAGGCACAAGCGAATGACGTCCCAGACCTGGTAAAAACCAGCTTCGGTGGATTCATTATAGTCGAAAAATTACTCTCTGATAAACCATATACACAATAGAATGGATATTAAAAAAAGAAAAAGAAAAATTATATAATATTACTTAGCCCCATGGACAGGAAACTCGACGAAATTGATCCGGTAGTTTTGTGACATTAATGATGTAATCAATAGTGAACTACTCTATAAAGCACTTTGTACTGAGCTTTCGATCGTCGACGCCATCAATATAGACGAATGTCGGATGTGTGGCTCCACAAAATTGTTTCTTGTTAATAAATCTGTTGGTAATAAACAGGGAAGTGAACGTCAAAAAGCATTTTATATTTGAAATGATTTTCCAAAAAAGTTAGCGGGTTTTTCTTATTTGCATGGTACTTTTTCGACAGGTTCTTTTTTTCTAAATATCGAAGTTCAGACCAATTAAGAATAGCCTTTGGGAAGTAATCAAATACGACCGAAATGTTGAATCAGATTGACATTTTCAAAGAGGTGAAACGAGGAACGCACACATGTAGAGAGACAGCATTTCAACACTCTTTCGCGGGGTGAAAATACCATTCTATACCCACCAATTAACCGCTGCAATGTTTGTGAGGGCGGATCAACGAAGGTTGTTTTTCAAATCAACCAGAAACTTATACTGAGAGATTAGCCACAGTTGCTTTCCAACATTTATTTAGGCAAAAACCAGTAATCTGATAAGCATTGCCTGCAGAGAACTGTCAGACGATCAATGACCCATCTATGTTTTCTTGGGCTTAAACCGCTTTGACCGCCTTGACCGGATTCTATACTTGGACAAATTGTATTGCCATGGAATTCAAGAACTTAGTTTATCGATACAGGGTCGGCGGGAAACTGAAAGTATGGGGGCTAAGAGTTAGAAAATATAAAAGTCTATAGTATGCAAAAGGAGAAAAGCCCCCCCCCCCCACCCCCACCCCCACCCCCACCCCCACTGGCTCCGCCGGAGTAATTTACAATTTTAAAATTTTGGTACATCCTAGCTTCACTTTTGACGTTCGTTTGCAATGAGCCTATATTGGATATCTCGATAGCCCTTAGCTTCTTTGACCTTCTTTATTGATGGATTATGATGAGTTTTGTTATTTGCTTGGAGCAGGGACCATTGGAATTGAATTTTTTTCGAATTGCAAATTAAGGCGGTTTGAAGTATTTAAGTCTACAAATAATTTTTCTTAATTATCAGTTAAATTTCAAATATAGATGATAATAGTGTAACCCGGATTCTTGGCGATAACAGGAACTCAGTACCGGCGTTCGGTTTTAATCCATTTTTCTTTTCTTCCAATACTACCGCCTCTCTCTTCCCCAAACCACGCAAAATAAATTCTTCAAAGGGAGAAACTGTTGGCTTGCTGAAAGACAGCTTTCATGATTGAACGTAGCGTAAAGTCACCGGTTAATCGTAACATCCGTAACTCCTTGAAAGTTGCCTTGAAGTAATAAGTCACAATGTCTTTGTTTATCTTATTAGAATATATTATCCCATTTTACACGGGATGGGATAAACTATGTTAGAAGTCCATAAATTCTGACTGTCTATGTCTTTCTAAGTTGTTTAGGTTTTAAATTCCTTTGGTCCCTTTGGGCTGATAGTCCTGATAGACCCGCTATCTGTGAACTTCTCTTCTCAGTGCTAATAAAACCATAGGTCGTAAACTTTTTAAAACGTGGTTTGCATAAACCCGTGAAATACACTTCAGCGTATGTAGCACTATCTCACGATAACTGTTTTGTTTTCTATTGTCTTTATTTGGCTATTACACTCTAATTAGTACAATTTGTTTCGTATTCGAGCCCTAGAAATAAAGTAGGATAAATTAGCATACATTAAGCCTGGCGTGACGTCACCCCAGACTGGCCTATTAACCAAGATGGCTTCCTCAAGCCAAAACTGTCACAGAAAGGCAAACAGAATCAAGCAAAAACTATGATATCCAAAATGAATATATCAGAAAGGTGGTCAACCGCCTCTTCTGATAGTGACCTTTCTTCGATATTTTACACAGGTAATTTAGTTAAGGTTCTTTTACGAGTTTCCCACCAAGTTTTTTTGTTTAAAAAATTCTCATCAGTTGGAGTTTTTCTGTTGTTCTTGTTGTCGAATAATCTAATCCTTTGTCTTGACTTTTTTTGCCATGTAATCACTGTAGGAGATAGCCAGTACCGTGGCTACAGGGCTAAAGATATTTACGATCTACTGCTCCAGCAAATAGCGTTTTTATCAGGTAAACGAACTTCAGCTAGCCCGGTGTCGCTCTACAACTCGAACGTACGGTACGCGGTCGTCCACTGTCCGAATAAAGATAAAAAAGATTTCAAGCGTAAGCTTACCTCCGGTAGAAAATTATATATTCCTTAAATAATCACAGAATGCCAAAAATAATATCTATCATTTAAGTAAATAAACAAAGAATATGTCCGAAACTTAAATTTCAAAGTCGTTTGATATTTGAAAAACCTAAGTAGGCGGTAAAGCAAATTCTTATGATTATTAGCTTATGTAGTATCTACTACACGACCTACATTTGTGCTACACTTATATTTATGACTAATTTACCATTGAAACACCAGTACTGGTTCGTTTTTTTGTGTGAAAATTATACAGGTCATTTTAAAGGTTGACTATCTGTTTTGTCTTACAGGAGGAGCAGATCGGCGAGGAGGTCGAATTATTACTTTTCCGGCCGAATCATTTTTGATAGACATTCTAGACGAAGAGCACATAGGAAAAGTTCTGTGGTACCTCGCAAACATACCAAGGTTTGTTGACATAATATCTACTAGCTTTAAAAACCTGATTAGATCATTACAATAGCTACGTACGGATCCATTAAATTGGGATTCTATGTAGCAATTCTAATTTGACTATGATTCGTAGTTCTAACTTTATTCGTGTTTCACTCATAGACAAGCTTATTTTGTTTGATAAGTTGTTCGGTAGTGTAGATAAATAAGATATTCTTACGTTAAAGAACTACCCTCGACATCCAATTGTCAGTTTTAGAGTGCTCATATACTTACTGACCTTATTACTTCGAGACAGTGTTTTGAAATACTCTTGACAAATTCTGGAAAATTGATCAGAACATCAAAACTTAGATCAAATTTCCTTTTTACATATGGCTTGTTTGCCACTCAAATTGTTATACATTTTTCAGGCTTTTAGAATTAAACACCGAGTCAAGTACATATAATGATAATAATAATATTGATTTCACGGCGTTCGCTAAGTGTATTGGTAAGTTACGAAAAAAATACTCGGCAATCATGCGGTACGTTATTTGGAATTTTTCAGACTACACAGTTAAACGGTTCAGTAGCCTAAAAACTATTTCACAAGCAATATTCTTAAGTCAGTTAGCTTCCACCCTTTAAAGTCGTTTATATACCCTGTATTGTCGATATTATATAACGGGAATTCAAAGGATTACCTTTTCAAACACCTAGCAGACAAAACTATGAATAAAATTACAGATGAAAAGTTCGCGTCTTGTTTACAAAGTTGGGTAATTTTTTTTTTGGTCTGAAACAATTAACACGATTTCACAGAATGATACATGTATTTACGATATTTTAATAGTTAGAAAGCTAATAACCTTAGAGAAGACAATGCTGTAAAGTTGGAAAGTGTAGAATTATTAACCCTTTTGCCAGCTTAACCCCCGTGGAGCAGATGGTAAATGTATGTGTGATAATAGGGGCCTATAAACGAGAGGGGGGTGGGGGGTGGGGTCTGGTGTTGTTTTGTCACTAATATGAAACTATCTTGTCACCCTTTGCTTTTTCGACTCTAACAAATGCTGCTGTTGCTGTCGTAACATAAAATTTAGGTCATTTTCCTAGTCAGATTAGCTTCATAATACTGTACGATAATTACGATGGTGGGTAAAAAGGTCTATAGATTAAAATGGCATGTCTCTATGTACATTTTTCAATTTGTATGTTACTGTTGCCAGTTTTTAAAAATTTGATGTCGGATGTCGTCTTTAAGATATAAGATGTCCCCACTTTTTGAGGCCATGTCGCATGTCACCAGGACCCCTTTATAGGCCCCACAATATGCAAGCTAAGGGACTGTTGGGCTGATGGTTTCCACTGTGGGTGAGGGTATTTTTTGAGAATTTGCAATTTGATCAAGGGAGTATTTGTTTCTCTTCTTGACATGAAATTGGGACTTACCTATTTTTCACATCTCCTTTCATTGAGAGCTAATCTTCCTTATCAGTGTCATTACAGCAACAGTAGAAAAACGAATTTTTTGTTCTGTGACATGAAGTTGATTGATGGGCTCACATCAAGTTTACATGTTTCTGTGTTTTGAGATAGCACTGAACATATATATGTGATACATTCAAAAAATGTGTTTAGTAAACACATTCAACAGTATTTGGTTTATAATAGTTTAGCTTAGAGATTCTGCCATTGATATAGTCTAATACTGTATTAAACATGAAACCAAGTTTGTATACATTTACTTTAATAATATTGTCCATTTAAAGTAATGTGGTTTTTAATCATTCTGCTTGAACATCATTACCCAAACCATGTAATGGTAGTGATATATATGGGTGCATTTAAAGACCCATTTAAACAGTAGAGATATAGAATGAAATAGATATTTATATATATATATATATATATATGCACACATAACAATCAAGGTATGTACATACACTCAAATACAATATATTAAAATTCTTATTTGTGTTTAAGAAAAATTGTTTTTGTAGGTGATGCAAACAATGTAGTAAAATGAATATTTTAAAGGAATTTTGAACAGTGACTCCTATTATAATACATAATTTTTGTAAGAAAGCATTTTATGCCCTTCTTAAAATTTTAGTTTCCTCATTAATTTAGGTCCTTTTGTATTTCATTTGGAATTTTAAGGGTATTATTGATTGTAATGATATAAATAAATAATTTTTGATAACTTTTCCTTACAATTTTATTAAGAATGTCTACTAAGAATTACTTGATGATCTGGGGATTTTTCAAGCTTAGTATTCTTATCTTTTTCCTAACTTCCTCTTCAGTGGAATTTTTGGAGTCAAATATTTAGACTATCAAAAATATACTTATTTTTTGTATATAGGTATATAAAAAGGGCTAGAAAAAGATGCTATATTAACAACATTATTGACTTGAGCTTTAGAAATTTTCCTGTTATATTTATATAATATTGAAAAGTTTTGGAATGGTTTTTTGTAATACAAGCAGGTGTACACAAAATTTTGCATAAATGGAAGGCATAAATTATATACTTCTTGCACATTATTCCTTTAAATGTATCAACTGTTCCCTGTCAAATTGTGTACTCTTAGTCTAAGATTCTTGAATAGAGAGGAGGACCAAGTTAAATAAGTATGCATTACTCATAATGGCCCTAGTGTGCTTGGTTGTTAATATGCAGTACACTCAAAATAATATTACTATAACTAAATGTAACCATTAAATGTTTTTTTTAATGATTTCTTTCCTAGCTTTTAGATTATGAAATGTTCTAGAATTGTATAGTGAAATGGACTAATAGTAAGAATGCTTGTAGAATTTCCTACTGCTGTTGAGATATCCATGAAAAATTTCTTAGATAAGAATTTTTTAAACCCAAATTTTAAAGGCTGATTTCAAATCTGAAAAATAGTGGGCAAAGGTCATTTTTGAGATTTTACATGAATAAAAGTGTATTGATCCACACATTTTTGAAAAAAGGGAGTGAAAACCAACCTTTTGCAAAAAAATTATAATGCCACCAGTAATTAAGCTTTTGACATAATTTTTGTACAAAAAAAATGCAAAATGTACACATGATATATATGTACACTTACCACTTCTTCTATGAGTAAAACCCATATCATTTCTTACCTTTTTCCAAATAATTTACATCCATGGACTTAATTAACAGATTGCTATTATCAGGCAAATGTGTTCAGATAGGGGTGGGCGGGAGAGATTGGAAGACTTTATCTCATCTTATTATCTCTGATAGGAAGCTACCGTATTTGAATAATGAATTTGCTATGCATTGAATAATAAATTATGTAATAGCCAGTGTTGTTTTTTGTTTTTCACTATAGTGAACATGAGATCCAGCTTGGGTTCACCATCATCCTTGATATGCGAGGATGTACTTGGTCAGCAGCAAAGCCTGTGCTGAAAACACTACAGGTAAATTCTTAATGTTAGTAGTAAAAGGCAAGGTCATTGTACTCCCTAATACAGAACACCTCTTGATATTAACCCTAGGAGTCAAAATTTGTGAATTTCAAATTGAATTGCAAGCAGAGGGTTACTAGTTTTAAGTACATATGACATGACTTTTTTTTTGGTCGTTTCTAGAAGAATGATAGGTACTGAATTAGGTTCCAATATCAAAAGTCACATGGTCAGTTTTTTCTCCAAGGCATATAGCATATAGCATGATTAGTGAAAAAATATTTGTAAGCACTATTTTTGTTTTGAAATCATGCTATATGCCTTGAAAAAGGACCATGTGACCAGGCCTAGTGATGTCATGTAATTTGCAATGCTTGCTGTATAACACCATTCAAAAATGTTTCTTGGTTCTTTAATTATCGTAATTTTGATATCGGAATTCAGCACCTATTGATATCAGATTCAACACCTATCATTCTTCTAGAAAGAACCAAAAAATGGTCATGTCATATGCACTCTAATCAGTGCAGTGTCATATGCAACCCTTGCAAAATAAAGTTATTAACATCATCATCATCATCATTATTATTGTTATTATTATTACTATCATCATCATCATCATCATAGTGGTTTTCGTGTGAGTGGGAAACATACAGTACTGACTTACAGCACATGTTGTATAACATGCCGTAACATTAAAATTAATGGCTTCTCATTGCCTTCCAGTAGTTCACCCAAACACAATGTGTATTTAGTAATGGTTACAGTAAGATAAGCTATGGATACAGTATGGCTAAATTTCCTGTATTCTTTCCTACTCATTTGAAAACCACTGTATTATTATTATAAGCATTCTGTAGTACTGTAGTATTGGTACGTTTGTGGATTGTATTATCTGTCAGGTGCCTATAACTGAGATACATATATACATTAACCTATTGTCTTTTTAGTGACAACTAATGCTAATCCAACATTGTTATCTATATCATTGAATAAAAAGCACTTTTTGAGTCTCTGGGCAAAGGGAAACAATAAATTCCTTAGTTTCATATGCATGAGTTTGGAAAATATTCCTTGCTTTTTTATCATCTAAATTTTTAAAATGCTCTGCAGGAGGTGACTCATTCATGGTTAAAACAATAAAAAAAGCTTTCATCTTTCATTTTTGAATTGCTGTTTTATTTCCTTATAACATAACTACAATGCAGATGATTGTGTATATTAGTTCTATGATAAAGTACTTCTAAGTAAAGAACATATTAATTGATTTTTTATTCATTCATTTATTATTTTATTTATTTGTTTATATTTAAATTTTTATTGTTTATTTATTAATTAATTTTGATTTATTATTTACTCTGTTTTAGGAATCATTTCCAAACAAGATTCAAGCTGTGCATATTATAAAACCTGAAGGATTTTGGGAGAGACACAAGACTACTTTCAAGACATCTAAACTGACCTTTGAGGTAAGGTTAAGCAATGTATCCCTGAAGGATAAAGTATGCCATAATCAAGACTGATCCTATTAAATTAGGTATTTAATGATGTAATGTGCTGGAGTCATCATGATACACTAACTAATCATCTTCAGAAATTTTTGCTAACTCCCTTTAGATGTAAATTACTAGTCTGAACTTTTTAGCTGCCATTGATATTTGTAGGATAAATTTATAACAACTACTACTCTTCATATATTTTTAATTAATTTTTCTTGTATGATATAGCCTGTACAGATTTATCATAGTTTAAAGTGCGTACAGTTGTATGACACATCTGACAATATTCTCAGTATAGATTCTATATGAGGTGAGCTGTTGATGATCAAAAATATTTCATAGTTTGAGTGCAGTGCTCATCTTAAAGTTATGAAGGTTTTTCTTTACCATATGCTAATGACTGTGATGTCAAACTAGTCATCATTTAATATACAAAACTTAACTGCTACATATATTTAGTTTGAAAGGGATCTTTGTTTTACTTATAACTGTTATAGAAATTACTGCAAATTAGTTTCACATAGTAGCTATCGTTTCAAATTACAAGCAACAACAAATAAAATCATCCCCCTGGAATCAACCCTTCTAGATATAGAAGGGTGGATCCAGGATTTTTTGAGAGGGGAGTCCAAATGTATACTTAAAGCAAAAAAGGAGAGTTTTTTTGAGAAGTGGGACCCTTCAACCCTCCCCCTGGATGTGAGCAATTTGTGGTTTAAATTATCATTAGATTGTATTGGCATTGATAATATGGTCCATGTGTTAAATAGATCTTATGAGCATTAGTCTGAATATTAACTATTTTTTAGCATATAAAGGCACAATGTTGCATGACATAGTTGCCATTCCTTTCGAACAACATGCTTGCATTGTTCAAAGGTCATGTATCTGTATAAAGAGCATTCCACATTCATAATAGTCTGAAAAATCTGTTCTTATGTTTGAAGAACTCTGCTCTGTTTTGGTTTGTTGTGATAGTTCAACTGATCTTGTTTATAATCAGTTGTTGTGTTTATTGGGTCAGTTTGTATTGGATACTGGTGAGATGTCATTCTTTATAAAGTGGTGTTCGTGACCCAACTATTCTTAATAATGTATGGCAGTAGCTTATTTCTAATGTACTTAGATTTGTATAATTTATAGCTGAAAGAAATATGCAGCATTGCACTATATTCACCTTATTTACCTGTACTTACCACATAAATGTCACACTATGTAGAAAATCATTTATAAGTATTTTAGCAAAGATTTGAAAAAAAAAAACAACGATTTTTATTCTTTTAATTGTCACAATGTTTTGCTGTATTCAACATTTTTTTACTGACTTTCATTCTTTTTTAAAGAAAGACACATTTCCTTTCCGGGGTTTACTTAAGAACCAACCATAATAATTATTTAGTAATAATAATATCAATAATAATAATAACAACAACAACAAGAACAAAAGCTTGAAATTAAATTAATTTTCAAGATAACTGTTTTGACGAAGTGTATTCAACTTTGAAATGAAACCAACACACAACCATATTTTGAACAACAAAAATAATAACAATATTATAGGACTTGAAGTAGAGAAAATAAAAATGGCCAGACAGTTTTTTTATTTTTGGCAGGACAAATAATATTTTGGTTGAGCAAAATTATTAGTTAGTTGACCACTAAATAGTTGATAACTAAATAATTTTGTGCTATATATATATATAGTTTGTAACTGTTTCACAGATATATGGCATGCACTTTATTTGGTTTTGACCTGACTATGTGGAGATGATAGGTTCAATTTGTCAGGATCTATTAATTTTGACAAGGGGGTGCCAAACTTAGATATTATTTTACATTAACCTTTGTGTGACAATATACATGTTTAACTTGTAATTTGTACTGTATGGGTATGCTATTCAATATGTACCTATTTGCAACAATTTGTACTTTTGGATATATAATTTGAGTAATTAATTTGTTGTTAGAAAGGCTATTCCCCCAAAAGGAACTCTATTTCATTCAGTAGCTACATATTGTAATATGAACTGTGTATTTAGGCTAATGCAATCATAATTTTGGCATACTGTACATAATTACTCAGCATTATTTTGTCTAATCTTTCTGTGTTTTTGAAATAATGCTTCTCTTTTTCTTTTATGTTTTGTTCCAACATATATATATTTACAACTATCTATTTTGATAGTACATTTAGTGTGTATTATAAGCTAAATCATGAATGTTAAATCATAAAGTCTGAGTTCTCTACTATCTACTAGACATCGTGTGTCAGACTGACTGTGCGTTTCAGCTTAGGGTTGAGCTTTGTAGTATGTATAAGGTAATACAAATAAGAGATCTTTGTCTAGACCCTGTCTAATAAGTGCAAGACTTAGTGATGGTGCTGCATTCATTAAGGGAGAGTATGAATTTTTTTGTTTTCTTTTCTTAATATTACCTGACAGTGTAAGTGTAATTTAGAATCATTTCTTATAAAGTTAAATGTCAGATTGTTTCACACCTGAAATTTGTCATTCTTTTAGCTGAGCTGTAAATTAACAGTATGAAAGGTTAAATAGCCTGGTAAGATATTTATAAAACAAAATTCAAAAAGTCATATTGCTTATATATTACTATTATAATCAATCTGGATGATATTCTAATTACATCAGTTGGAAACAAGAAAACAGGATTAGAACTAATCACTACAATCAATGAACAGTTCCTAAAATAAAATTTAATTTAAAACGTTGTACTAACAACATACTGTACCTATATTTAACATATAACATTAGATAGTTCTGTAAACTAAAAACTTAATTATTAAAATCACGCAATGGTTTATTTTTATTTGAAAATTATTTGAAAAATAATCCTCTGTAGTATATCTTTTTCCTGATATTAAAATGATGAAGAAAAATACTATTCTAATTAAATTCATTACTATAATTAACCAAATATTAGTAAAAGAGTATGTTATAATTATTTATTTATTCATCCATCCATTTATCCATCATTTTGTTGTTTGTTTTGCTTTGCTTTGTTTTTGTTTTGTTTTGTCTTATTTTATTTTATTTTAAATCAAAATTCATGTCTACCAAGGTTTTTTTTGAAAGGATCTTTCTTTGTTTACTTGTTTATTTTTTTATGGTTTGTCATGTGATATTAGAGTGCTATCAGTAATAGGTAGCATATGACTTTTGTGTCATCAGTGAAGTTAGTTGTAGAAACCTTTTATTCTTTTCTTTTTCTTTTTATGTCTACCAAGGTTTTGAATAGGGTCTTTCTTTGTTTACTTGCTTATTTTTATGGTTTGTCATGTGATATTAGAGTACTACATAACCAATAATAGGTAGCATATGTGTCATCAGTGAAGTTAGTTGTAGAAACCTTAAATTATTCTTTTTCACAATGGGAGCATCCCATGTAAAGCATTTGACTTGGAGGAAAAAATCAAGTTTTTTTGAATATTTATATTTGAGTTTTTTGATGATTAAATCATTAGCAAAGTATAATTTAATTAGAAGAACCAATTATTATATCAACACATATATTCCCTATTTTCCCTTGGAGTACAATAACAATACACCAGAAGTCATGCAATATTATTTGAATTATTTTTCCCTTCAATTTTTATCTTTTACCATTCCATATACTTGAATTATTTAATGATAATTTATTAACCATTTCACTTTTTTCTACATTTTCTACATAATTTTAAAAACTAAATTTTTAAAATTTAATTTGGAGAATGTAAATTGTCAGTCGTAATTTGTATGAAATGTCAAGCAACAATTTAGCTTTTTATTTCATGTTTATTCTATTTTGTCGGTCCTGTTAAAGTGACAGCTAGCTTCTTGTACTAAAGACAATATACTTAATGATATACAGCAAATTCATGACAGAACTTTCAGTGAGATATGTCTTACAGGACGTTAAGAGATGTCCACTATAATATAGTATTGTTAGTAGATTGTTTGTTGATTGAATGAGTCATACACTTGTCATAGTGATCATGAATTGGAAATAACACCTGTCTTGCTTTTAACTTGCTTGATCATTAATGTATACTGCCTCCACTTAAATCTAGATTTATTTCAACAACAAGAAAATGTTTTATTCCTACTGGTTAAATCCTTGTTTTCAAATACCTTGACATCAACTATTTGACCTGAGAATAGGCTTATTTAGTGTTGTAACTATATGGTATGTTGATGTTCCTGTTCATTTACAGTAGAGATAAGTTTGATTTAATCTTGCTCTCCATGTATTTTAGCATTTTTTTGCATGTTACATATCTACACATACTTATTTAACTTAAAATGCTTTATAATAGCAATTTCATTTATGAACTTTTCAGTTTATGTTTTCAGCTTTAGTTCTTATAAGCTTAATATATATATTTTTGCTTGAATTCATCGTAAATAATGGGGGTTGATATTTTGATCATTCTAAATACTCTTCATTAATTTTTCCTTGACTAATCCAATTATTATATTTGGTTTTGGTTTTCTTTATCAAAAATTGATAGCATTGTATTTTCAGTGGAGGTTCCCATAAATTAAAGATTTTTCACTCAAAATGAAGATATTATTGATTGGTACTAGTCTGATTAACAGTGCTCCAAAACATTTGTTTTTTTACTTTTTATCTATAGTTTTCATTATTTTATTCTTATATCAATGCATCTATAGAGATACGATGTCTTGCGAATCAATGGGTTTTACGTGGGTTCTACTCTAAGGCGATAAAATGCACTACTTGAATAGGAAGATAACCATTGTTCCATTCACGCTTCACAGTCATGTCTTTGAATTTATTATCACTCGTCATGAATGTATGCATTAGATGCCATTAAATTTATTCATGTAGTGATGATGTTTAGAATCTTTATATTTTTTATGTCTTGAATTTATTGATTGTTTTATTAAAGATGTAATAAATTTTAAATCTAAATATGCAGACACTGTACAAAATTTAATGTAAATCATCGTGAAAGATTTTACTTGACTTTATTCCTCAGACCAATCTTATTTCAATTGATGGCCTCTCAAAGTTCATTGATCAAAGTCAATTGACTGTTAACTTGGGTGGATCACTGAAGTATGACCATTTGTCTTGGGTCAACATGCGGCTGGTAAGTTTGACATAAATAATATTTATGGTATAAAGTAACAAGTTTAGAACTAGGCCATTTTCTGGTTCATTTGTCGCACATTTTTACACAGTCTGTTGTGTTGTCCTTGTCTCTTATTTCAATATTCCTTGATTTCTTACTTCTGGATACATGAATTGAGAAACAAGTTATTGTGAATGGTCTCTCACTGGCTCACTCAGTAAGATATTAGCAAATCCACAGGTAGCCCAGGCTGAGTTTCTTTGATGGTTTTGCAAAGAGTTTCTTACAGTATATGGTTTATTTTTGAAAATAGTGTAAATCCTATATTAAGCTCCCTGGGGGGCTTATTTATTTCAGACACGTTTGAGGGGGGCTTATTGGAGAGAGGGGGGCTTATTGGAGAGAGGAGGGCTTATTGAAGAGAGGGGGGCTTTTTGGAGAGAGGGGGGCTTATTGGAGAGAGGGGGGCTTATTGGAGAGAGGGGGGCTTATTGGAGAGAGGGGGCATAATAGAGAGGGCAGGCTTATTGATTTAGCCAAAATGCACAAAGGTTGATTCCAACACAGTAAACCCAGGATTAAACGGAAATATTACTATTGACAGCCCCGCATAATCTATCTAGGAAACCATTTATAGGGATGTTAATGACATGGCATATGCATTGTTCCAATTACACTGTATTTCCAACATTTGTTTCACTTGTGTTAGTCTCTCAAGTATGGTTTACCATTATTGTGAATGTAGTTGTGAAGGGGGAGGGGATGGGAGGGGGCTTAAAAGAGAGGGGGGCTTAATAAATTTCATCCTTTAAGAAGGGGGGGAGCTTATTAGAGAGGGGGGCTTAATAGAGGATTTACGATACTGAAATAAATGCTGCTAACTTTTCAAGTTATCTTGTTTCAAGTTATTAAAATTCCAGCTGATTTGTTTTTTTAGCCATTGAATAAGTCAAATCTCTATTTGAATTAAGTTAGCGAAATGAAACCGCTCATGATGTACAGCTACAGTTTTGTATTCACTTTTGAAGACTCAAAGGCTGAAATGATTAATAGAAAACGATAACTCAGTGATCATGGTTCAAAATTTAAATTTAAATAAACCTTAATGCATCATGGTAAGTGATCATGGGTCTTTGAATTTTCCCATGGGTAGCCTCCTTTCAGATGTTTATATAAAAATGTTGGCAAAGGAGGCTTACCCATGGAAAGAGAATTAAACAATTAAAGTTAATTTGGTTCACACATATTGTAAACACATATCACATGTAAATATTGATATAAATAGATATATATCTTCTATATTCCTTGTCAACCATACTGAAGATGCATGAGACATGTTGAAACATGTTGAAACATGTTTAGAATAAAAAATATCATCCGTGTACTTGTAATTACAAGTCCCTTTTTAGTTTAATATTAAATGACACAAAAATCTTGTTTTTTTTTTAGGTACTGGAAAAATTCCTTTTTGAGGCCACAGCTCTTCTTTCAAAACTAGAGGAAATTCAAGAAGGCTTATCAAAGGAGGATTTTTCAGACAAAATAGATGGCTTAAAAGAACAAATCAAGGAGAACCACCATCTCAAGAAGTGGATTGTCAAGGCACCAGTAGAAGTACTGCAGGAGGAGGGTGATAGAATACTAAATAATGTAAAAAACCCAACAAATGGACACCTTGTTGAAGGGTTCACTTCTGAGGATTTTAAGAAAGCAGAACAACAGGTGAAAAGTTTAATTGAAGGATTGATTCTAAAGAGACAAAAGTTACGTGAGTTATGGAATCTAAGAAAACACAAACTGGATCAGTGCTTGCAGTACAGAATATTTCATCAAGATGCAGAAAAGGTAAGCAATTTGTATGCATGTTTTAATAGAGTGTGACGCACAAAAAGTATTCATGAGCACATTAAATGTATTTGCATCTTTCTATGCATGGGCTTTTTGCTGCCAAATGAGCTTTTATGCACCTTTTTTGGTGTAACCAGCCACAATGCATCAAAATTTGTTGGCAAGCCATGGCATAAAAGTATGTGAATACATTAAATGTGGTCATACTTTTGCACGTCATGCAGGAAATAGTTGGATGAAAAGCTAATTTGGGAGCCGGAGGAATTTTTTGGATTCAATTATTTCCAAATTGGACAGGCATGTTTACTTAATTAATTATATCATGGCAAACCTACAATCATAAGAAACACACATAAGCTTAAATAGTCAATTAGAAATGAGTTGAAATATTATTACATATTGCCTTGCTTCTTTTCTGGACATCCTCCAACAGTCTATTACTTTTGAGACTTTTCTGATGTGAGAACAGAAACTGAAACACAAGACATAATGTTTCGTAAGGTTTTACAGTTTCCATGTGTTGTTGAACATGGTTGAACAAGCAAGTGTCATTGACAGTCAAGTATTATTGTCTATATAGCAGTACTTTTCTTGTGTATTTTTGTTTACATTTCCTTCTCATATGCAACTTAAATTTTCTGGAGATATTTCAGGATTTGAGTAAACGCTTCTGCCTTGTTAAGAAATTATTATAATTTTGACTAAAAACGTTCAACAAAGTGTCAATTTTCTTCCTCTATCAGCTATTTTGAATCCAGGACAAAGTAAACAAAGCAAACAAACATATGTAGAGTTACCATAGCAACGAACCAGTGGCATAATTTTTTTTATTAGCAGCAGTCTCACGTTTTTCAATCTAAGCTTTTCAAATGACTCACTGGACTCTAATCTGTAATATGAACTTTGGGAACTTTATTATGATGAAAAGTCCTTGACCATCTAAAACTTGTGAAGGTATTAGGCTATTTCTCTGCAAAATTTCACATTATAAAGCGATCTATGTTGGCGTATGTCAACTTAATACTCGCATTTTGCAAAATGTTGTCAAAATTAATATCCAGAACGTCTGGGACTCCTGATTAAAAATGTCAATAATTTTTTTCTAACTTTTTGAGCATTTTTGTAAAACACTCTCCAAGCACCGGAGATTAAAGGTTTCTAAGGCACTTTAAAAAAGTTCAAGAGTTCAGTATATTAATTTTATCTCCGAGATTCTAGACTCTATTTTTTATACCAGTACTGTAGTAGTTTTCATGTAGCTTTTGTCTGACTCTTCAACATTCCCACATGACAATTTCCCTCATCTCCTATTGTTAAATAAGTAAGGTGCTAATTAAGGTGCTCATTGAACAATGAAAAATCATCACGAGGGTCATTGTCCTGCGGGAATGAATAGCATTCTGTCTGGGAGTTGTTTCTCACTTCTCCTGTCTAGATCTGCTTATTCCTTTCATTTGCTTTTGTTTCTAACTAAAGCTAACAATACAAGATTCAATATACAATAAGCCAGAGTTATTTTGAGTCCCAAAGTTTTCTTATTTTAATTTTAAGTTATTTATGTTTTATGTCATTAAAATAACTTAATTTAATATATTATCTTCATAATAAACATCCTTGATGATGATGCCAGAAATCATCGAAACATCAGAGAAACTTTTCATTGTGATAATTTTTGTTTTTATTATAAAATCTTTCAAGAGAAAATGTTTAATTAAAGTGTGTTGTTTAAATGATAATTAGATCTTGGAGTTTGTGCAGGTAGTTTATATGGTATGTTCTGTTATATTCCTTTTATATTTATACTGTTATATATCAGATAAACTGAAATTTAATCTTTGAATGATGGAAATGATGATATAGATTCATGATACATATTCAGGATATTGATGTTGACTTTTCCACCAACTCAAATCTTATAACCCATAAAACGTTTTTCAAAGGTTCACACTCATAAATAAGGAACAGCAAGGAAAGGAAAGATTAATTAGATAACGTCTTATCACTAGCAGTAATTTATCATTTCAGATAACTGGGACAATTTTTGCATTTTCATTGATAGTTTAAAAAATATATCAAAATCCATACTATGGGAGATTTTAAATTATTTTGTTCTATCTGGATTAATTTCAATTAATCCAAATCTGTATTTATTTAGACAAAACACAAAAGGTTTCAAATAATAATTATTTTAGTGCAGTAAGAGTCAGTCTAATTCATTTTCCATGAGTACATACCCAAGCTTTGCATGTTCCTTGCTTTTTCTATGGAATTTTTCATATCCTTGACATCCAAAATACTCTAAACCTTCAGCATATATAAGAGTGTTTTGATTTCCTTTTAAGGTCTTAGGCTTACATATTTGCATATTGTCACTAATAACAATGATTTTGAAGATGTTTTTTGGCTTCAATTTTATGGATTTCACTTATAAATTGAATAAATTCTAAAAATTCAAACACTTTGAATAATCTATCTTTCACCATAACAATTTTTACCTTTTTATTAAAAAAAATGAAAAAACAAGTTCAAGAAATACTGTCTGTTTCTGTTGTATAGAGTGAAAAATTGAACCTTTTTTCCTCCAATTTTTTGATTCATAGCATAGCAATGATGTCAAAATTAAGGATACGTCAGTAATTTTACAATTTGGATCCATTTAACTAGATTTGTCTGTATTTGTAAAAATGCATCCATGGTTGGCTAGAGCAAAATAATTAGAAAATATGGTGTTGTTATTGTCATCTCTTTATTAAAATCTTTTCAATGCACATGACTGTCTGAATGAGGTGAAACATTACATTGTACGAATATTAAAAGTTGCTAGAAAAGGTTTGCAAATTTTCATCTGTTCTCATAATTAGTATGAGCCTGATCTCATTCATTATGTATGTGGTAGTGGCTTTCCCAGACATTTCAGTCTGCACGTTAGCTTGGCTCCCAAAACACAAAATGAATTTGTTTTTACTTGGAAGTCTGTTTCTTTCACACATTTGGATGAGACTACATATTAAGATGGAAGGAAAACACAGGTGAAATATGCTTCAAGATTAGTCAGTAAAGCATGTTTAGTTGCATGTGTATGCATCTATTTATTGTGTGAAGCTAAAGTCATTTTGTAGCTTTGCTTTCCATGATCTAAACAGGGATTATTTCTCAAAGAGAGCAAGTGCAGTTTCTTTATATTTTAAATAGGAGATTCACTGTTCTTAAAACCATATGGTATTATAGTCACTGAGAATATATTTACAACCAATTGTTCAATGGTTAAATTTCATAGGAAGAAGCACGTACACAGTCATTACTGCCATGCTTACACATTGAATATCGTTTTAATTCTTCTTGCTTATAGCCATGCATATAGTATTTCTAGTATCTTGGTTTATAATTATGTGACTTATATGGCCACATTCAGAGAACCTTTGGGCTTCTATTTCCATTTCATTTTCTTTACCTTGAGTAACTGTGATAGATGAGCTAGGTTATTAATTTATGGAATATATTTTGTACATGATGAATACGAATTTCTTTTCCTTAAAGAAATGCTTCTGAAATTCCATGATGTTAATATTTTGTAACATATCATTTTCCTTTCTTGACTAGTGCTTTATTAAATCCTGACAACTTAATCTTTATCTCAATCTCAATCACTAACCATCATATACAGCTTACAGCAGTTTCAAAAAATGTTGAATACTGAATACTGCATACGGAATAGTGTATTCCAAGATGAAAGGGCATTGTGGGTCTCATTAATTTGAATTAAAAAGTGAATATACAGCAGTTTGCTCTCTATATGTGTAGCTAGTATATTATTTTGGATGGAATGCACTAAAAATAAGATAAGTTACTGTATTATTATTTATTTTACTTTAGTAAACATTACATAAGACCCAAATGCATTTTCGGACTTGGAATGCACTATGCGGTATTCAATGTTTTTTGAATAAGCTGTATAACAAGATTGTAATATATATCACTATGTGACTGTTTCGTATACTCCTTAGCTTTGCACGGGCATGAAACTGTTTGCAAGATATATTTGAGTGTTGAGAAGTATGGAGCATTTGTATCATGCCTATATGTTAATAGTGCAAAGAGTACATTCAAGTGGGTTCATTATTATTACAAAAAAAATCCTAATATTTGTAATTTTCCTTGAAATGCCTTGCATTCCTAGCTTCCTAGCTTCCTAGTCCTATCTATTAAAATACACAAAGCAAAATATTTGTACTCTAAAGTCGAATAACTTGTGTGTTGTAAGTTATCCCTTCAATCTACTTATAATATGTCAGGAAGTAAGAATTGCACTATGCTATTAACTGACGAAACTGATCATAAGTTTGATGTAAAACTAATTAGTGTCAGTTAATACATAGAGTAATGTCAATTATTACCTGCTTATCACTTAATAGTCAGCATGAAACTAATTCAATTTACTTTGCTGCAAAATCTACTGGGCCTCTAGGAGTTAACAATTTGAAACCTGTTTTTTCATTTGCAGATGCTAAATTGGATCAAAGAGAATCGACAGGAGTTTTTATTGAATTACTCGGAAATTGGTCATGATAGTGTAACAGCAGAGGAGCTTGAAGAGGAGCATAGAAATTTTGAAAGTAGCTGCATGGTGAGTACAGATAAAAGTGTTATCTTGATTTTGGTATGCAAACCAAGTTCTATTAGCTTGTCTACAGAGGCTGAATGAAAATATGTCTTTAGTCAATTTTTAATATACCTCGTGGTTTTGCAAGCATTAAAAAATGAAAGAAAAATTGATATTTTAAGCCTGAGAAGCATCAGAAAACTTATTCAATTTGAAGATAACTAATATAACTAATAAATATTTCCTGTATAGAATAAAGAATTTTATCAAGCAAAAGATTTTCTGATGTTGAAAAGTGAACAGCTTTCATGAATGTTTTCCGACAAAAGTTTTCGAAAAATAGAATTTTTTTAAATACTTGAGCTTACATTCAGTTGAACTTCATGTGCATAAGATAGATTTCTTTTTAACTTTATATCTTTCAAACTGTGTATCTTATAGTTTGTAACTCTGTATCTTCGTTACTTTTTATCTCTTAACTCAATTAGAGGAAGCCTATTTTGCAATTGAGTGTGTCTAAACATGGTTGTCCAAAATAACCTAGTAAATACAATTTTTCGTATAAAGTATATTTCATAGATATTGCCCCTTGCTGAGAATACTTGCAGCTCAATTTAATTTGCTAAAGTATGTTTTCATATCACTATAATATGTAGATTTAGTGGTTATCAAAGATGAAAACACCACCTGGCTGAATACGTACTAAGAGTAACAGAAAAAAATAGTTAGGAAGTAATTTTCTTTGATATCTATTTTTGTGTACAACATTTTCTCTGCTTTTTATTTTTCTGCAAACATTAGATATGTAAGAGAGTAGAGTATATGTACGAATATCATACAATGCAAATCAGTTCATTCCAAAAGAGTTTCATTTGGCAAAGATTTTCATAAATGAAAAAATGTAAACCATATAAAGTAATTTGGTTTGAATGAATTTTCCTCTGTTGACCAGTTGCTATGAGGCATGTGTATCATAGTTTGTTTATTTTGTTGTTTTGATCAGGTAGACAAATATTCGATACAAAAAGCCCTGTGGAGTATAATAATATAACAAATCATGTTCCAAGAATGACCTCAGTAAATGACCTTTTATTGCTTTTTTAAATATACAGACAGTATTATTATGATTCTACTATTTCCTATTAGCTAACTAAAGGATTTTTCTCTAAATTGCTCATTGGAGCTACAGTATTTGTACTTTTTATTTGTCAATTGAATTTTAACCATTAGAACTAAGGTAACCCAAATTATTGTTATCATGTAATTAAAGAGAATCTTATTAGTATACTAATTTTTATAAAATATTTTTATTTTTTTACTTTTCAGTTTAAATTATAATTATTAAGATAAGTTTTTCAACTCTATACACATTAGAGCAGCACTTAATACTTAATACTTGAATTTAGTTTTTTTATCTATAAATTTATTCTTCTTTGAGTGGCAAATTTATCCCATAGATAGAGGAAACTAACAAGTGTTGACAGAAGGGGTTCTCGGCCGTGGTTTTCACTTTTCAACTTGAACTTGACTTGAAATTATTTTTAGTCGCTTACAAGGTGTCATAAAATGTTGTGGTTTCCATTGGCCCTTAGGCCTGCAGGCAAGCAAGATGTAGAGATAATTCATCCATTTTCATTTAATGAGTCAGATTAAATGATGAGTAAAAAATCCTTATGACTGTGATGAACATATATGTTTCAAAGAGTCTTTCTTCACATACCAGTATACTTAATATCTATCCCAGTTTCTTACTCATTTAACATGGATTCATATTCAATATGTGATGTTGCCGAGTAATTTTTCATATTCATTAACGGTAATTAGTAGCATTTGAAAATGAAATGAAAACTTTCTCAGAATTCCAGAGTCTCTCTAAATGCCAATATTGCTATCAATAGATCACACAGGTTGCTAATTTTATTTATAATTATGAAATAATTAAATTAAGACATTTGACATTTGACACCCATTTTCTTTGGAGTGTGATTTGCTAGTTAATTTCAGCAGACAAAGAGTTTAGTTTACCCAAAAAAATAAAAAATGTCAGGAAACTATATATGTCCAGTAAGTTGTGGTGCTCAAGACATGGCAATGGCAAACATTGGCAATAAAAATTTATGCAAATTGAGATACAAAATTTCACATGAATCTTCCTCTGGACTTCGACTAGCTATCATTTGTGGCTTGATCTGTGTCTTGATCAGTGTTTGATCGAGTATCAGGACTCATCCACCTGACCAAATACAATGTTTTGATTCGTTGTTGAGCTTATAAATTATTAATATTAAGTTTGAGTAAATATATATCTACTTAGCTCTCTACCAACAAGATCTCACTTAATATTGAGAATTCATCCTTTGTAATTTTTCATCCTTCTCAGAAGAAATAACCAGTGATAAAGCAAGAAAAGTACATAAAAAATATATAATTGATTGCAATCCTACTTGGTAACCACAAATTAATTATATTGCTAAAAACATCATCAAAAGGTGTGGTATCCTCCCCAAAACCTGATATTCTCATTATTATTATAATATAAATAAATATGTTACACTTATTAGTTTCTATTATATTGTAGGTCACGACAAAATACCCATACATTTTCTAATTTACCTGCTTAATACAGAGAATGATTGATACAACTATCCAACAGACACTTTTCTGTGACCCAATAGACCCCTTTCATGTGACGTCATAGCAGCTAAATTTGGAGGACAAAACAAAAAAAATTCAATCTCCTGAGAATTGGAACCTATTGTTTTGCCCTCCAAATTGGGCTGCATTCTGACATGCTGCAAGGGGTCTATAGGCCTTTTGTATGATGGCGTCATTTTACTGCCACTACCAAGAATTTCTAGTGCTTATTCACCACTTTCACATCCTCACATAATACTTTGCGTTTTAGAGGGCAACTAGAAAGAAAATAATTTGAAATTTCAAAACTTTTCGTGCAGATACTGAGTACATTTCCTATTATCATTGAAAAATCCAGTATCAGCTTAATCAGAACTAATTCCACACGCATGGGAGAATGAAACGTTTGGTATTACAGACAATCTATGGAGTTACTAAGAAATGTCATGACATTTACACACAAAGCTGTTTAATTTATTGGTTTTTGTTAATTTTAATAGATGCATAATACAATACAATACAATAAACTTTATAAAACACGATAAGGTTTAAGGTGATAAATCGCTTGTGGGGTCGTGTATAAGATGCATAAGTGTTTTTATATGGTTATTATTTAATTCTTATTACAATCTTCACGGTGATAACGGTTTTTTTCTGTCTACATGAAGTAAATAGTTGAATAGTAAAATATTTCTTGATTTTAGTGTTGCCTCTTTAAGTTAACTTCCAATATGATAATGACTGTGGCGACATTTGAGCGTATTTTTTTAAAAGCAGTAATACTAAACACTGACCATTTTGAGAAAAAAAATTGTCAAACTCATTAATTATTCATGACTTGAATCACGCGCAAAATCAAATGATCAAATGAATGATATCATTGGATGTTATTTTTAGAAACGATTCTAAAAATAGCATCAAATAGTGCTCATGCATGATGATGCACAGGGATTCCTTCTCTTAGTTCATATTCTCTTGGTTTAGGTTAACATAGCAAGGTGCAGCATTTTTAAGTGCCTATAAACCCTAACTCAATATTTTCAGTATTGATTCTACATGAAGTGGATAGTTGAATGGCAAAATATTTTTATAAGATGCATCTTGGAGATATTAAGGTTTATACTTCCAATATGTTAATGCTGTGACGTATCTGGAGGAATTATTAAATATACAAAACTTTTCTGGGGCAGTAAAACATCATTTATAAAACATCATTATCTTACTCAGGTTTATAGAAAGATTATTGCAAATTTGTTTTCTCATAGAAATGGCAGTGTTTCAATTTACAAATGATGACAAATAAACTCAAATGCCTCCAGATACGTCACAGTATTAACATATTAGAAGTATAAACCTTTATATCTCCAAGATGCATCACTCAAATCCGCTTATAAAAATATTTTACCATTCAACTACTGACTTGATGTAGAATCAATACTGAAAATGTTGAGTTAGAATTTATAGGCACTTTAATCTGTTAGTATTTTGTATAGACCCATTGCACTTGACGTCAAAGTAGCGCATTTTGGAGGACAAAACGAAAGAATTTCGATTTACTGAGAGTTGGAAACAATTGTTTTGTCCTTCAAATTGAGTTGCTGGCATTCCGAAGTGCTGCAAGTGTCTATATCCGATAGAGAATACCAATAGATCTATTAGTATTCGCTATATCCGAGACAGAATACTACTGAATTAGCTGAGCTGTATGGGGTTTATAATTGAGTGCTGTCAGCTGTCATGTGACCCCAGTCGTGCGAGTAATAGACTTTATAAAAATTACTTACGGATGACTGATGTCGATATCCTTGATAAAGATTCTTCCAGCTGATCTGAAATAGTGACGTAAAAATGACATCACTGCAAAACTGAGGTGCGAAAATTGACTAAAAATTTATATCTGACATAAATCTATATTTTTAGGAGAGTTTTTTGATATTTTGTATACATTGACTATGATATTCATTATTGAGCGGGAAAATAAAATGAGAATATTACCGTTTCCCGAGTCGCGGGGCTACTAAGGATGACACCTCAATTTTCTCGATTCTTATTGGCTAATATTTCTTCTCAGATCAGCTGGTTGTTATCGTATTTTAAAATGTCACGTATTGTTTTCTTCCACTATAACTGATTTTGGATTTGTAATTTCATTCAATCCCTGATGATTGGCAAAGAGGTCCGAAACCTTGGAAATTAAATATATCATAATTTACGTATAGAACAAACCTTTTGATTCAGTCTTGCAACTATGATACCTATACGTACAACATACTTATTTCGATTATTGTTATCGTTAGTATTATCATTATCATCACTATCATCATAATCATCATTAATACTATTACAATTATTATTATTATTAACATCGTCATCATTATTGAGTTGAAAATGCACAACATGCAGCCGTACTGCGAAAGCTGTTTGGTATTTATGACACCGTTTATTTTCCGGTCCCAGTTGAATCCTGTCACATGCAATACCTACAAATACTGATACAGATACGTATCTTGTTGTTGCGCGAGGTTTATGTATCAAATATTTCGTCCTCTAGCTAGGCATGTAGCAGAAAGTTTTCTCAAAGGACACTCTCAGTGCTGGTAGTTTTATGGATCTTACAGGGGCATTCCAATTATACTGAAACCGTTCAAACGTTTGTGATGTCTGATCGAAATAATTGAAATTAGCATTTCCGCTAAATTATTGAGAGTCTAAGAAGCATTCAATTTTTTTGAAGACAAAGCCATTCAGTTGTTGCGCATTGCTGACTCGGAGAAGTGATCAGTCCTGCTGACGACATAGTGCTGACATGTTTCAGTCCTTTTGCGTGATTTTACATATTCATCGCAATATATGACTCAGCTGACTCGTATGAAATATTCATAACAGGTACTTCGTAAGGTTTTTTAATCGGAGATTTGTTATGGGGCACTTTTTTTTACCACCATATATTATTGTGCATTCTGTGTGGTTTAATACATATCATTCTCCTGCAAAGACTTCTAACTAAATATAAAGATGAATGTATGTTCAGTATTCTAAAGATGGGACTTTTCTTCTGCCACTGTTCAGTCAAGGAATTGGATGATAATATTCAACGCATGCGCACGTGTTTACGGATTTTTCGCAATACTTTATAATTCTTAGGAAATAGCTCTGGTGCTGGTCTAATAATCTCTTTCATGTAAAACCGTCTTGTGATTTCTAGACTAAATATTTAAAACCACCAATCTATACGTACCTTTATATCGGAAGGATAAGCTTTCTAGCATTGACTCATTGCTATTAGCAACCAGTTTACATCCTGAAGTAATAGATTGAACAGAAACAAATTCATCAACCAGATGCTGATTCACGACCGTTTTTATCTGTGTAAGTGCAGACCATAAATTTTAAATTTAAAGGTTTGTAGACGGAGAAAATCCCGGTAAGCAATTTAAATTTATCTTAAATCTTTATTTCGAAAGTTCCGTTTCAATAGTTTTCGTAAATCTCAACTTCCGTAATGTTAAATGTGTGATGTTTTGTATTTGATATTTTATCGTGACTAAGCCCAGTTCTGTTTTGGCGTCTTATTAGCTTTTTTATGACGTCTACTCATGTTTCCGTACACAATCTCCCATCTTCATAGTTTGTCGACAAGGTTTAGATAGTACAGAGATGCTGAAACGCTTGTCAACAAATGAAGTAAGCTTGAATGTGATCTTTGAGTGTCTTTGGGAAGCGAAGGAAGACGAGTGACAGTCACATTTGAAACAGATGGTTATTTACATGTTAAATTCTGTCCCCTTATAACATAAAATCTCTCTACATGAAATATTGCCTGGACTTCAAATTACTGCATTCATTTTATTTCTTTCATCCTAAGATTTGGTAAAACAAATCATCAGTCAAAAAAGCTTTCCTCAGTTTTTGATGCACATATCTTATGTAAAATTTATGACATACAGGGGAGTTGTGAAGATGCTGTGTTTTCTTTTCTATGTCCGTGCAAAATGAGAGTTGGTTTGTTAATTTATGTAGATCTTTGTAAAATTATTTGACTAAACACCTGTCCTTCGTAGGTGAAAATTGGACAAAATGAAAATTGAAATCCTTGCTCTTCCTTCAGATGTTTGTGGGGAAAAAAAATTCTCGTTTAAAAACCAGCTAACAAAAACACTGGATGCTTCTCGATATCTTATAACCTATCACTTAATCACAACCGAATCTTTTTTTTCTTGGTCATGAGTAAACTCCAAATTTAATTGGAAGAAAACTATAAACAAATGTCAAATACCAAGTAATGAGTTCTCCTACTAATTGGCTGTAGAACTGTGAAACAGGTCATTGGAAATCAATGAAGTCAGAGCAATGAAGTTGAGTTTCGAAAAACATAAAATGAATGAATGATAGTGGATAGTTGATGAATATTACCTATTCAAAGTCGTAAGCCATCGTCAGATAGATGGTCTGCGGCCGGCACATATCGTTCTATTAACTACGCTGTACCGTTGCTTTGGATACTGAGCTTCTTCCATTTGCGCTTACATTGCATCGTAATTTACCATGATGTTCGGTTTCATTGGTATGTATACATGTTTAAATAAATATGATTACTATATGTCTTTTTATAGGGTCGATGCATAAATATATTGCGGTAATATATCCTTCACTTCGATAATAATTTTTAATTTTTAAATTTTCGAATTTTATCATTATGACATTGCATCCATAACATTAGCATATAGACAAAGTACATTTTGTTCGATCTTTTAGTTTTCAATATTATTGTTAGTTTTAATTTTCTCTATGGCGGGTAAAATAGCAAGTTTTACCATCTAGTTTTCGAGTCTTCCTTACCTATTTCTCCCGTCTTCCATTTTATTGTCCCGCTTGACATTCAAGTGGCAGGTCTCCCATTTTGTCTTAGCCCCTACGTAGGCATTTCTTTCTCTGATTCGTTTTGTTTGAGGTCTCCTTGACTGAATTCATCCAAATTCGGTATTTGATTCGCATAATGTATTCATCACAAACAGCAGGGCACTATCTGCCAACTTGTATGCAAATTTACAGTATTTTTATTTTGAGCCAAATAACGCTGTGAAGACGCTTCTTCACAGTTTTGCTTACGCTGTTTTGCATTTTCGTTGAACAACATAGCCAGCTCTTGTGGATCTCACGGTCAGAGGTTTTGTTAGTGTTTTCTGTGTATTTTGTTAAAATCTTGTTGTTGTTTTAGTCCATTTTAAACACATTGCTAAACATTTTCATTAACATTTTTATTTGCATTCCGTTCCAAAGAATAACACATACTAGCACTTGTCATCGTAATCCTGATCCTAAGGTATTTTCAATTCATAGCTATAGTATATTTACAGTTAATTTTACCTGTAATGTCATACAATATTGATGTGCAGGGACTGAAAAAGCCATGAGGAAGTTCCGTTCTTTAATTCAGCTTAAATATGTATAGTGCTTACTCAGTAAATAAAATAATGTTGGGGCATGCAGTTCCTCAGTTCCTGTTCTAAGAAAATAGCTTTAACCTACTGTGGTAGGCACCTGAAATGGGATGCTTTTGCAGTTCTTAATTTTCTAACGTCGTCGCAAGTTTCATTCCCTAAGATAGACATATCTCTTGAATTTATAGCAGTGTTTAGAAGCGGTCAGCTTGTGCCTCAAGCCAATATTGTTTGTAATTCTTGCGAATGATTTCTAAAAATTAGACGCAAATATCCATACAGGGTGGCTCCGAGCATCTCAGGTGATTTTAGCGGTCCATTCAATAGCTAATTTTGTTAACATTAAAAATTTTCATTAGTTTCGTCTCCATGGAAACTACTTTTAAAGTACTCAAGTAATATATTTTAAATTTTACTGAGAACCGTGTTAGAAAATTCGTGTTTAGAGCATGGTATTCGATACTGGCATATATCACCAAGAAAATGGACTTTGATGTAGCTTAGATGAAATTACTGTAGTATTGTCTTTTATAAGTCTTATGTCCAGAAAAAAAAAGTTAACGAGGGTTTAGAGTGTGTAAAAAACGTTGTTGCGGGTAACGAACCGGGTAACGAAAATCAAAGAAAGAATATTCATTAAATCTGAATGTACCAAAGGCCACTGAAGTCAAAATGTGTTCTTAAGAGACGTGATAAATATTTGTTTTACCTCCTCAAGCAGTATATTTTGTCTTGAACAATCATAATCTCGTAGTGAAACAATAATATGATGCTATCTTGAGTGTGTGTTATTCTGCATGGTTTGGAAACCTATTGTTCTAGGTTTTTGTTCGACTTTATCAATTGTTGTATGACGTTGACCGTGCACAGAGAAGAAAAAGTTGCAGCGTTTGTAAATAGTAATTTAGGGAATATAGGCTATAATGGTTTTCTCAAAAATGTTCTAAAATAGGGGATATTTGTTAATCCTATATGATGGAGATTAATTGTTCATTGAAAAAGAAATCACCTTTTTAACGCTTTCATATTTATTATTTAGTGACTGAACTGTATCTGCGCAGAATTATTTATCCTCTTCTTTGTAATCTTTGAATGAAAATTTTACACTTTAAAATGTTCGTACATGAAAATAGTACGGAAACTAGTGTTTTCATCCATACTTGCTTTGGTTCATTGTGCAAGGTGAATATCACGTGATAAAAGGTGCATTAACACGAGCAACAAAATCATGCAACTTGTCGCGCAGCATTGTTGCGCCGGTTGTAAGTTGCCGAGTGAATGCAATTACCAACCCGCGCGCAACAACTGACATCTTCGTCTCTCTCTGCAACAAAGAAAATTTTGTTGCGCGCGGGGCGGTAATACAACGAGGGTGAACACTTGTTTCCATAGCCCAAACTGCCTTTCATCGAGAAATGACTGGAATCGGGTTGGTTAAGTTTGGGGTAAGGTTTAGGGTTAGATTCCAGTCCTTTCTTGACAACGACATTTTGGGCTATGGAAACAAGTACCTACCTAATTGCTTATTCGAGCAACATTCGCTCTGCAACTTGCACCGCAACATTTTTGCGCGACAAGTTGCACGATTTTGTTGTTGCTCGTATTACCGCACCTTCAGTTTCAATATCGCTCGCCAAACAAAAATCTAGAACAATAGGTTTCCAAACCATTCCGCTCATTAACTATGGAAAAACCACCTAAAAATTCCATTGTAAAGGAGTGTAAGCGGCAGCCATTTCTATTCCCATGAGAGAAAAAGCCTTTGATTGGAACTTACTGAAACTCCTCAAAGCGAGGGCAAGGGTACACGAGGGATTTACAACGTATTGTTTCAACCAGTATGGCCGCCGCGTGATAAAAGCAGAAGTGGCGCACTATAATTTCCCGTCATCTGAATAATCGCGTAGGAACTAAACCATAATCTCCTGACTCTATTCTACCTCCTAAGCTAAACCCCTTTCGATTGTAAACGCTTGCGATGGGAAAATAAAATAACTACTGTCAATCTTAAGATATCAAAGTTTGATAGAAATAATAACATACGCCGTAGATGCATTCATTAGACAATCAATCCATTTTTCTAGCAACCCAAAAAGTAGAGTAATCATTCCGCTCCATTAACTATGGTTTTCCTAATAGTAAAATAAGTTCCCAAGGGGTAGTGGGTTAGGCAAATCTATTCCCAGGCGGACATGCAATCTTAAGTCCAATATCCACTAATACACTGAATTACACCTGCTGTTGTCTTGATTTACTGGTGTCTTTTTTCCTTCCTTATCAATCATTCCAGAAACTAAATGCAATGCATATGGAAGTTTTGCTTTCTTAAATGATTCGTGGAGTGTGATCAATCTAAAACAGATGCGCTGTTCATTCTGCATAACAATCGTTCATACATTATATAGATTGTCTGTACAAGATCAACCAATCAAACGACACTTATATTAAAGAAGCCCGGCACAATTATTCCAAGAATATCTCATCAAAACTCATCTTCTAGATGGAGTTCTCTACCTATTTTTAATCATTTTCATTTGATTGGTTCATGAAGTCAATCCGATTCATTATGACGAAAATTAAAATCAGACTTGTTTGGTGGATATATTTAGTTTCGTCACGTAGCAACGTCTGTGACACTCGATTCGATATTACTCTACACGCTAACTTTATTTTATCTCTAATGCCAAGTGCAATTCATGCTTTTTATGCTACTCTGAAAATATTAAGTGATTAAGAATTTAACAATCCAAGTAGAATCCGACCATTCAGATAGTGCGTTTTTTATTTAATTAAATGATTTCCTAGATTTTTCTCGTTTTTTTTCAAGTCTGTCAGTCAACTTGTGTCTGTCTGTCGATTTGAATATGTTTTTATACATCTCTGTTTAATCTATTGCCTCTTCGTTCGTAGGAAGATAAATAATCTCTAGTTTAGTGCCCCTTTTTTTGCACCTGTCACACGTTTCCCCCAGTGCACAGCTCAGATTAGGTTTTTGCATCTCAAAGACAAGTCAAGCCAATTGATCTCCTTGTCTAGTAATTGTTTTATTCAAATCGTGCTTCCTTTTGAATGCTATTTTCATCAGTGCTACAATTGGACAAAGACAGTATTTGACAGTAGTTATTTAGTCTAGGCTCAACGTAGCACTTTGCAGGCTTAGCATTTTCCAATCACTTCGTCCAAATTTAAATCTAGCGTTAGAATAATACCATTAGTACGAGATAAGATAACTTGATGAAGCTACATCGATAAGCCGAAAAAGAAATAATTCGAAAAGATCACAAAATGAACCTTCCAAAGTGCTATCGATCGACTGTCGATGCTGTAAAGAGAAAAACACTTTAGGCGTCGCTGTGTTGCCGTAAGTAGAAAATGAAATTTTAAACTTGTGTTTCAGTCTATTTATTTCACTTTTATTTTCATCGTCAATTCTGAATTAGCTGTTGTCGTTCATGTGTTTCGAATAATTTTACTAGAACCACCTCAACTGAAATTATTCCAAAAACAAGTCAGCCAAGGCTTAAAGGAATGATGCATGTAGTAATTGTTTTTTTTTAAACAATTTAAATAAAAGATTAATTCAGAAATTCGTATGCTATGGTAATAAGATCAATAGTATATTCCATTATTATCAATCTGCCTTTCTTAATAACCACAACCGAATCGAAATTGAAAGGTGCTAGTCATTTTACCTTTGCTTCCATAATATTTTGAATACTACCGAACGAACTACCCAATCTAAGCGGGGGACGGAGAAAAAATTAAAATTTTTGGATCCTTCCGACGGTCGCGTTTGGCTTGAACAATTAAGTATTATTGTCGATATTTCCCGCTGTAGAATCACTAACATTGCATCTAGTAAGTAGTCGATAGAATTTTTTGGGTTTGATTTTATGTTTTCATTTGCTGGTATATCTATGCTGTAAATAATTTTCATCTTTATGACGTGCAGGTTTATTTATTTGCATGATTACTTTTTTCATTTAAGAAGATCTTGTTATAGATTAGGTCATAATATAATATAGACCAGACGATTGGTAATTTACATTTTTGCATCTTATACGAATACCATATACCAATTTATTTCAGCACAGTTTCAGCGTTTAAAAAAAATTCCAAATAACTTACATCATGTAAACGATGATTTATTCAAAGTACTACAGTATTTTACAGTAATAATAAATAAGAAGGCAGAAGATTTATTTAATTCAAGGGATTGTGGGTAGTGGGCATTTTCAAGTTTATTGTCCTGCTCAAATACCCTTCAAAACACAAACATTTCAGTTCGTCTTGTGTAGAACATTCCTCGAAAATCATTGAGGAAACCAACTGAATGTTTTTTCTGAAGACGTACAGATGATTGGCGTGATGCGAGACAATAGACAGATCGAAATTGAATTTTAAATGAAAGCGTACTTTGTAATTCCTACTGGCTTCATTTGCATCCTACTATAGATTGTGTGTTTTCTCTATACACTCGGGCTTAGTCATAGATAAACATGGCTGAGAATACTCACCGTTCTTGAAATATTTAAACAGTACACCATAGCTACCTCTTTTTTCTTTCTGGAGAGCTGAGGATTTGGTCGCCTTTTTCAGGATCACTTTTTGTCAACAGACTAGGTTCAACTCAGTGCGGTTATGTGAGTTATGCGAAAAAAAACCCTATTTGATTCGTGTCGATGGACTTGAAAACTAGACTACTTAGAATGCCTTGTTGTTTTAAAATCGATGCAAAGAGTAGCATGTTCACCACAGTCGAGGGCGGCGTAAATGCTAACAGGAAAAGATAGCCTTCTCGTCTGTGAACTGAAATAATGATTCAACGGATGTAATTGTCATTTACAATGAAACAAGCTGAATTCATCCATTTTCCCCTCCATTTCAGAATGTTTATGGTAATATCCATCGTGTGCTGGAGATAGCAGATAAGCTGAGCGAAGGCGGCCATTATGAAGCGGACAGGATTGAGGTTATAGCCAGCTCAGTGGATTCTGAGTGGAAGTCGTTTGACATGGAAGTAAACCAGCGAAGCTCGCTGCTATCGTGTTCCGTGGCATATCATCACCACAGTGAAGAGGTAAGAAAAAATCGCGCCATCTTCTATAAATAATTTCTTTCGAAATGTGAATATTTAAAAAAAAAAAATTCGTGGAATTCAATGCGTTGTAGGATTAGTTGAACTCTAGTCAGGAGCTTTAGTAATATTTAGCCATAAAAATGTGTAAACCTGTCTCGTCAAAATGAGGTACTAGTTAATACAGTTGTTTTATGAATGCTATGATTACTTTATCGAAACCATCACTATGTATATGACAACACAAGACGAAACGGTATACGAGAAGAAAAAATCCTTCTACACAAATAAACAACGTTCATGAGTAATAACAATGATTATTTATGATTATAATCGATTAAGATGTCCAATGAACCTTGGATTTCCTTTTATTTTTCTCAAAGAACATGAGCGTCATACGTATCACGGCCCTTGGCGCGAAATTCAAAGGCCTTCTTGTCGTTCTCTGATTAATCTAGAGTTGGTATTTTGCCTTTCTATTTGATTTTTAGTTAAATTTCAGTTTCCACGAATTTTTTTATAATCATACTGGTAGACTGCGCTATGTATGAGTACGATTAGAAGAACTGATATATGTCGGCAATGCGAAGTATACTAAAAAAATAAAAAATATATTATAAATCACATTTGAATTTTACCTAACTGTTCTTTGTCTTTTATTTTATCGTTGGGGAAGGTTTCAAGTCTTTTTAGCTGAATTTGAGCGAGTTATGGCCTTTTGAATTTTATCCCATCTCTCATAAAGCCTTGCTTGAATACTTTGTCTTTGACCAGTATGGAAAATGGTGAATAACTTGCTCAAATTCAACTAGAAAGACTTGAAACCTTCCTCAACGATGAAATAAAAGACAAAGAATTACATTTTTAGTATTTTTTTGTATACTGCTTCTCATATACCAGTTCTTCTGAGCATACTCATACATAGCTTGGGCTACCTGTGTTATGAGGTTCATGTTTACTTGAGATATTTATCCCCAATACAGCAACTTTAGCTTTAATCATTGTTATTTTTAAGATCATGCACCTATATTACATGAATGTAGTTTGGTTGGCTGTCTGCCACCGCACAACACTCAAAACCTCTCAGCTGAGGGACTCCAAGTTAAACGGTAGAAGAACACCCCCTGGGCCTTTCCTTGGGTAGACAAATTTCGGTGCTTATAAACTCATTCATAACAGCTACACTCAACAAATGTTGTGGTTTTTCGTTTGACGTCTTTTTCATATAACATGTCACTATTAGTTGCAAGAAAGCCGACTGGGCCATCTTTCTTATCGTAAGATTGTTGCAAACATAGAACTTCAACGTTTTGGTAGACGCACTTAATAAATTAACTACCGGTCAACAAAGACGCCGCTCTAAACTTGAAGGGAAAATCTTGGTGAATCAAATAAAATGTTTGATCGGATGAACTAGAGACATCGTGGATGCCGTAGCAAACGTGTAAAAGACTACCGTCGTGTTATATAGAATATTTTACTGATCATTACAGCTATATTTAGAACGTACTCACTAGTACTGATCTGCTTCCAAGATAGAGTAAGCTCATCCATTCCTGATGAGAGCCAACCAGGAACGCCTGCAATGCAGGCTAAGTATAGAGTTGTCCAGTGATTATGTATCTTCACCAAGAAGGACGACATTCGAAAAAACTTTCGAAACAAATTGTCACTTGTGAAAATTTCAAAAAATCGAACTTATCCGTACGATTCCAAAACTTTGTTTTGGATTTCATAGCTTGAATCCAGTCATGTGAAAAGGACGGATGTTGGGTTTGACCCATTAAACTCGCTTGTATGCTTTAACAACAATAATATGTTACTGCAAACACAACTTTGATGACACCTTTTAAAGTATATGTTGACTATTACCGTTAATCCTGGTTTCCTTACAAAGCCTTTTCTTGTTTATATTATTTTCTCATTACCAAATTTTTGTTGTTTTTCTTAGATTTGCATTTAGATCTGCATTTATTTGGTTTGTTTTTACCTTGAAGATATTGGCTTTCATTTTTCAGAATTGAATTTATTGGAATTGATTTTATCGAAAAAAATAAAAATAAAAATGGAAAAACAAAGGCAAAAGGCACATAAAAACGAAAAACCAGGCTCTAGAAGTAATACGCGCACATTAGAGCACAACTCATGTGCTTCCTTTTAACTGACAGAATCAAAGTGTTACACAGCTATTTCAAAAAAGCTTGGTAAAGGTGTTGTTGCTTGTTGCATGTGGGATGTTGCATACCAAGCCCGAAATGCAGTATGGGTGAAGTGTGAATTCAAGCAGCGAAATAGTCAAGAACTGGACCCACTTTTCTCACTAACTGATTAATTTATATCGCAAAAATAAAAGGAATATAGCGCGATCACGATTCTTACCAGTCTCCTTCCACTACTCGTTTCGTCTTCGCCGCGCGCGAACAGATAAAAGTTGGACCAGCTCTGGACTAGTAGCGAAACTAAGGTCACAATAATATGGGAGTTGTCCCAAACGTTGTCTGCAGGTTTCTGCAATGAATTTCTGCTGTTTAATGGATCATGATAAAACTAAAACCCTCAACTGAAAGGGAATAATCCAGTTCATATCAGCTACGTTTTTGTGATAAATTTTAATATCTTGAACGTGGCCTTTTGAAAAATTATTTCCGATTTGCTTCCGAATCATTCTGTTTTGAACAGATTTCATATTCTGTTTGTGAATACCTAAGGGTTTTTCTCTCTGTATATAATAAATCCCTAAATCATATGTTAAAAGAGTATCTTTGCTGTTAATCCCTTTACTTGAAGATGAGAAAACACTAAAGTTAATTGTTTGTTTACTTTTCAGTTTCTTCGAAAGGTTAAAGTGTGGAAAAAGTATTTAGAAAATTCGCAGCTTGGGAAAGAAAAAAATGTAAATAAAGTCGAACAAACAGTCGAGGAGTTGGATAGAATAAGACAAGAAATCGAAGACAGTTTTCACACCGTTAGTATGGACAGCAAAGCGTTGTTAGGAGAACTCCAAAAACCTACAATGGCTTGTGATGACCAATTCCTAAAATCTCCTGAGTATTCCGAGGCATCTTCACATGTTATGGATATTTATTTGGAAGTTCATGAACACCATCGACAATTGGGAATTTTATGGGAAAAACAGAGAACTCGATTACGTGATCATTTACACTTGTGTATGTTCGACCAGGACAGCAGTCAGGTAAGTTTTGTTATCTGATTACTGAATAAAAAGGGGCAGGGTGCTGTTGGTATGTAAATAGTTATTTGGTCAGGGGGCTATGGCTCGATTTCAACCAAAATTCGATCATGGTATTTTTATTTTTACATCGTACTTTTAACATTCGTGGAATTGTCGGACATTTAAGTATTGAAATTTTACGTAATTCAACATGCAACTTCACAATTTGCTTGTTTTCGATATCCAAGCGGATTCCAGTCATGAGCTGTCAACGTGGCCACAGTATCAAATTGTTTCCCCAGTAGGGGAGTGAAAGGTCATACTACTCTTCCCCCCCCCCCCCGACAGCTGATTTTTCGTCAAAAACAAAATGGCTGAACGTGTAGTTATTCGTAGTAAGTGGATAAAAAATAATTCGCCAGTGTCAAAGTTACATTGCTTTCTACATGCGGTAAAATGTTTGAAAAACTGTTAAGTAAACAAGTAACAGCATTCATGGAACCACGTTTGAGTAGAAATCTAACAGCTTACCGCAGAAACACAGAAACACAACACAAGTACAGAAGCAACTCTTATTTTGATTAACATCGCTGAAAAATGGAAAAGTGCTAGTTATGAGAGAAATATGGTAGGGATTCTCTCCACTGACATGTCTAAGGGCTTTGATTCGTTACATCCTCCTCTATTACTAAGCACGTTGAATGCCTACGGATTTTCTCAACCATCTGTTAATGTTAAGCGATCTTACTTCACTGAGAGGAAATACAGGGGGAAAATTAGTTCTTAAGTCACAAGTGAATGGAGGAAAGTACCTGAGAGGTATAGAACATTTATCAAAATAATCTTACATATATTACCAACAAATGTAACTTATTAATGTACGCGGATGATCATCAACTACACTCAACTGGAAAGACAATAGCCAATGTGCATGACCTCGAAATTATAGCACAAAGCATGATGGGAAAGTGAGTTCTTACGCTTTTTTGGCTACTCTAAAAATTCATCTGACAATTTTTCCTTTGACATTTTCTATGGAAATAAAAGGATTTCAGCAGACGAAAATAACAGAGTAATTGTTTTCTGATAGTTCCTTTGATTTCCCTGTTACATTTTTAAAGAGCTCACACTCCCAGAGTGCTTTGTGAAGTTTGATGCACATTGCCTATTAAGGATGTTCAAGATCTCTAAATAAAAAAGGAAAGCTCATATCTGATTGAAAAGAAAGCAATTTATAGGTAATAGGTAATGGCACCAAACGACAATACAGTGAAAAACATATAGCGACAGTTTCACTTCCTGTACTGACAATATGGATATATTACCTAATTTCCCCACTATACCTGAATTTCCACGGCGTCAAACACGTGTTAACCAGATCATGGATACCCAGTAATTTACTTGAGGACTGAGACCTTCAATACTAGACTCCCACCCGTAATTATTGGAAGTCTGGTTAATCAAGTCTAAGCACAAAGAATTCTTCATCTCTTTAACGGTTTGTTCAGAGAAATTCTAGTTCAAAATCTGAAACTGCGGTTAGAAAATCAAGTGTAAAAATTTAACTATCGCATCTAGAAACGTTGATGATACAACGCCCAGAACCCGCGCTAAATTTAATGCTGTGTATTATTCCGTTGAACTGTTCAATTTGAAAGCCTTTTGCATGAATTTGCTGTGGTTCCGACATTGTTAATTACAAATTACAATTCGGTTTTTAGATAGCTATTTTGGTATAATTTTGAGCTAATTACAAACGAGTTAATTTTCTTTTTTTTTTTAACGTCATTAATGTACATTTAGAAAGGGGTTGTGTTCATCTTTTCGTGTGACAGACGTATGAATTTGGTTGTACACTGATGATATCTAAGCAACCCAGCATTGACCAATCAGAATGAAGTTCTTAATTATCAATGACTAGCTTGAAGCGTGTTTTCCGTGCATGTACTTGTAAGGCAACCAAGTCTCTTCCTCAGCTTACATTTGACTTAGTAACACCTGTTTGAAGGGACTCGCTCCCGACCATGGACTCAATGTTATTTTCCATGTACACTGCTAACCATTCCGATGTGTGAAGCCCTCTTACGACTGGTCGCTGGACCAGAACACTTCTGTAATATCTTCCATCAATACTGGACATCTAGATTGGTGAGTTGTAGATCCATGGCGAAAACGTCTTGTCGCGCGTATGTATTTCCTTGGTCTTATTGTAAATCAGCTGAGAATCACTCAAATCGACTTAACATGTGGCGTACCTTTTCGAATAAGTTATTTTCTTTCCCTTACTGTTCCATGTATTTATTCTCCTTTTTCATTAAATATAAACTAGGCTTTTTTTATTTTCTTATTTCGAAGACTAACGCCGGTAGCTTGAAGTTTTCATAGTGTACACACTGAATGTAAAGGGCTTCGATACATTGAAATAAGAATGTTGTCGAGAAGCAAGAACGGTAGGAATTTCCATTTTGAATAAACTTGACCATCGAAGTCCATGTTTACTCAGACACTTTTTATTCGTATTGAACATTAACCGCGAATTCTAAATTATCTTATCGTTATAGTGTTGCGGTTTCTACGTACTATCTCCATACTTGTACATTTTCCTTCTGACACCAAGCAGCGCGCATAGCAAGTATGAAAGAGATTTTCATATTCAAATTCGATGTAGGTATTGGCGTTATTTTATTGGTGCTGTTTGCATTAAGAGTCTAAGTGGAAAGCTAACGCTTCCTTGTTAACATTAAGAAATCTTATTCAAATAGACAGTTCCCAGTTTTCCCAGTTCTCATCTTCATTCAGTTTTCGTCGGATTCGGTTACAATGGATAGAGACTTTTAACGGACCCGACAGTTTGATTTTGGAAACATTTATAAACAGTCGCTCGCTTCAGACGTGCGATAAAGCGGGTTTGTGATTAAAGAGTTTGTTTATGTAAGTTAATCCTCTCCCCTCCCCCCATATATATGTATATGTTGTATATGTATTTGGTATATGTATATATATGAGCACACGTGGTGATAGCAATGTAAGTATAAACATGAATTTAGATGTTGATGTGTCGAGCAAGCTGAAATTGAACAGCATAGCACTTGTTGATCGCGATCAGTTTTGTCTTTTCATAGATCCTGCCCAGATTCCTTTTTTTGAATTTCATATTCATCAACAGGTGGCGTATGACTAAATTATTTCTTGGCCAAAATTTATGCAAATTTTAGAACTCATTCGTCTAAGCAATAAAATTCATAGTTGTTGTGGTTGTGGTTGAATATTTCAATGCAAACTAGGAGGCAAGATAGCTCAGAATGTTGATTAGTTTTTCATTGTGATCGAAACATTTCGAAAAAAACATGGAAGAGTCTTATTATTAGTGCTGTCAATTCTTCTCGTTCTCATGTCATTGTGGCTGTTGCTGTTCTGTCTGTTTTAGCTGTGTTTTAGTTTGGGATCATTTACTGGCGACGAGAGCGACTGGTGGACCGACCTATAAACCCACTTAGCACTCAACCAGATGTTGCTGGAGTGAAGGCTTTTAAATTTTAATGTCTTTTTTTGTTTTGTATACCAAATTGAGTAGCCAAGGTATTTATTACAGGGATTTTGAAATTTTACTCAATCGAAATACAAGGAAAAATGACAAAATTTCACTGAAATAATGTCAGTTTCGTTTGTGCCTAATTTAATGTTTCTCATGCATCGAAATCCACGTATTTTATGTTAAAGAAAGTGGATTATTTCAGAAGCTATTTTAGTAGCACTGAGACAGCGACATATACAAGTAAAAGATGACATATCTAGCGATTTCAATATAGATGTGTCTGCTTCGCTTACAAACTGCAAAAAGATAGTTACAAATGGCATTAACCCGGGTAAGGTGTTGTCAACTATTTTATAATCATAATCATTGTATAATTCTGTTGCCAGAACCAATACAATTTACATGTCCTTTCATTTCACGTTTTGTTTTGATTTTCATGCTTTTGAATTGTTAAGTTGCTTTCATTTACCTCTTGAGATATCGAAAGTGTCTATTCCTGGGTTTGTGTAGACAAAATTGTTGAGATTGAAGGAAGCCGCCGAGTCGAATTAATAACGTGAATTTTCGTTGTTTTAATATTTGGTTATATTAAGAACTTAATTTGGTGTTTGTAGCGTATGGCATACAGTTTTCTTGCTTAAGTACATAGCTGCATGACATGTCATGTCAACTACAGTGTTCATCTCACTGCTTTCGTTTTCCTCTCCAATCTTTCGTCTGTTATGCTAATAACTTGTTTTCTCGAAAAAAACCGGGGAATGGGAAAAATTTAAATCTAAAAATGGAGTATGAGTTGACAACTGTTTAGAATTATCTTCATTGTGAGGCTATGAGAAATAGGGATAAAACTTTCAAGTTTTTCTTAGAAAAGTATTTTTTTCCCTATTAGCCTTGCTCTTCTAGAAAAGTTTTAAGAATTAGAGCACTTATCACCATTTAGTACCAAATAGTAGAGTGTAAACAATATATCCTTGAAATACAAATTACTAAAAAGTGCAAAATAGTGCTAATTAAACAATAGAAAACCATATAATTTTCACAAAATTGCACTATTTAGTGTAAATAATGTTTCGAATTCACGGATTTATATTGTTTGCACTCTAGAAAACAATATAATTAGCATAAAATTATTTAGTGCTATTTATGCTGCATGCTTTTAGTGTTTGTACTCGAGGACATTAGGTCCAGATTAAATTACGAGATTAAATTTTGGAATGTTTCCATAATTCTCACATGTCGACGTCTGCAGTGTCATACTGCTGTCTCCCAGTCATCTTTCCTTCAAAAAAGAGTCAATATTCAAGTCGAGAGTAATACTGTCTGGAGGGCTGCATGATTCTCACTTAATATAAAATATGAGACGCGTGAGATTGACCTATAGCGGACCACGTTTTTAATCGACTTCTGATCTCAAATTATAAGATTAATTTATCCAGTCTCCGTCGTTGCATTGAGCCTTGCCCCCGACTCCCGAGCCGAGCCGAGCCGAGCCCCGACCCCCTAGCCCCTGTGTGCTTGACCTCGAACACAGGTTTTTTCCCTTTCATACTCGACATGAAATATGATGGTCATGTCGCACTTTGACCGTTGTACAATTGTATGAAAACATAATGTTTAGTAGGAGAGGGTGACCTAAGCCTTGTGAAAAATTGTCCCTTGAATCCCCTTTCTGTCTATGGCATGACTTTTACGAAAATTTACTGATTCATTTTGTCAATTGTGTGAGATTGATAAACAATGTTCCTTAACTTTTTTTAAAATTTATGGACATTCTTTTAGTTTGCGACGATAACATTTTTTTGTAACATTCTACAGGTAATACGATGGATCGAAGAACATGGAGAAACCTTTCTGAAAAAACACACTGGTGTAGGAAAATCCCTTGTCAAAGCAGAGGCTTTACTTCGACGGCATGAGGAGTTTGAGAACATAGCGCAGGTAGGAATACATATCCCCACGTGCATGTAAATGATATGAATGGTATATTCAATATACAATTTGTATGAATTATGCTGTATACACCAGATATAGACCCCTTGCACGTGACGTCAGAGCAGCTCAATTTGGAGGGCAAAACAAAAGAGTTTTAATCTCCTGAGAATTGGACCCTATTGTTTTGAGCTGCATTCCGACGTGCTGCAAGGGGTTTATATGGTATACAGTCATTTGAAAAAACGTTGTCGTCGACCGGCTCCGCGACTAGCCCGAACGGGAGTATGGGTAAAAATCACTGAAGTGGTTGAATTCTTCACTGATTAAATATGCGCCGGGCTTATAGTACGAAAATTCGCTGGCAAAATAGTATTTTGCTTCAATTCTAAAGCGAGTAATTTAAAGCGCTTCAGTGATTTCTACCCACTCCGTTTCGGTCCAGTCGCGTAGTTGCGAAGCCGATCGACGACAACGTTTTTTCAAATGACTGTATACATATATAGTGTGAAGATCCAAGTTGTGAGTTGCAGTTTCTCGGGGACTATTACGAAATTTCTTAACTTACATACTCAGTATGATTTTTAATTTTAATTTAAGAACGTTTGCGGGCAAAGAAAAGTTTCCCATGTTTTTTTCTTCAAACTTTGCATGGTGAAATAAGGCCATCATAGATGTTCCATGAGCTAATAAAAGGGGGGGGGGGGGGTCACCGATCTTGTTTAGGGGTGAGATGATATCAAAGTGCAGCCTTTTTCTTGTCCAAAATCGCTTGCGCGCAAAACATACAATACTCGAATTTGCAGCCACCATGTTCCATTCGGTGACGAGTACGAGTACGAGTATAGTGGCTTTGCAACAGCATGTGTTGGCCGATATGACAGAAGGCAGGAACAATAGAATCAGATTTAATCTGATTTACATAAGAAAGGATTCAGTATCCTGTGCCTCCTGTCATGGCTGCCATCACGTGATGGTGCAAAGCCAGGCTGATAAGCTAGAGTTGTATAGTACCTGTTAAGTGTCAGGGGATTGCCTTCAACTATTAGTCGTCATTTTTCTTTTCATTTTTCTTTTCTTTGCCGAGTAAAAATGTACCTGAGGTAATTGAGAACTTGCATATTAGTTAAGTTTTGTTTCTTTTTGGTCATTTTATGACTTAGTAAGTCTAGTAAATAGCTGTCCATGCTAATGCATGCACCATTCACATTTCAAGCATGCCGGCCTTCGTCGTTGGTTGACCTAAAGGTCATCCGGTACTGAAAATTTTTTGTTCTTTTCTCTTTTTTGAAGCCAGAATGTGCAAAATCGTCATAACTTTAGTGCAATAAATATGTTGCAAATGCCCCTCAAAATCGCACTTCTGAGGTTCTCAATTTTAATTTTTTCTCGGGGGAGCATGCCCCCAACCTCCGTAGGTGCTCCAGTTTTTGGTACTAGTTAGCCCCCCAATCAAAATTACGCTCCGCAAAGCATTCCTCATTAAAATTATCTTGTAATATCAACCAAGATGGCGGCTGTTTCATTGTTATCTATATCTCAAGGGATTTTAAGTCGCGTGGTTGCATCCCAAGAATTGTGAGCCCCACCTTCTAAAACCCCAGACGTTGTCTCAGTGCAGAATTTTCTAGAAGTAAATCCGTGCCGGAGGTTCTTTTTATTTTAGTTATTAACTTTACAAGTAGTTACAAATATCTATTTTTGGGCATAATCAACAGGACGTTAAAAGTCCCATGTAAAGACTAGCCTAGTTCAGTTCGAAACCAAGCCGATTTCCCTTCTATAAATAAAAAGGTTGTCCATTTCTTGCTTTTTGATTGTCCAGAACGGTTCAGACTATTTGAAAGCTGAACCCCTGACCCTTGCATAAAAAATATACATTCAATATAATTAGCTCCCCAAATTTAGCCTGCGTGCAGCCCGACTTTAACCCCGGCTTTAACCAGATGGTAGAAGTCGGGCTGCACGCAGGCTACACACATTTCAAACGGTAAAAACACAGCTTTTCGCAGAAAACATTTTAGATGTTATAATTTTATTAGCTTGTGTGACGGTCCTTGTTTAAAGTATAAATCCAAACATGGTCTTTATATTATCGAGCATTATCAATTTGCGAGGGGACATCGGTTGAGCATGGCACAGGATAATGATGGCGGCGAACAAGCAAGCAGACTTTATATTTTTTATTCCTCAAACCTTCCTTTGTTTTTTTCTCGACTTCTCAGTCATTCTAACAAGTTTTTCTTTTTGTAACTTTTCCTTATCTACTTGACCTTCTGTCTTTTAGTTGTGGGTTGTCCAATGTTTCTGTAACCCCATCTTCCGGAATAATTATGACCCTTGATTTGAAATTATTGTCTTGTTTTGTTTCAGAACACGTATACTAATGCTGCCAAACTTCTAGAAGCCGCAAGGCAGCTCGCGCAATCGGGAGAGTGCAATCCCGAAGAAATAAGAAAGAGAGTAGATTACTTCGAAAAGCGTGTTCAGGAATTCATCGGCAGGGTCAATAGAAGGAAAGGGCTGTTGAAATTGGCTGTCAACTTCTATTCTAGGACCCAGAAGGTAGGTCCAATCAGAGGGCGAGCTGGAGAAGATATGCTAATAATTTATGTAATTAATTATTTATTGATCGGATACTGGACTACTAGTCCTGGCTCGCGACCACGTTCCTACTTTGTAATGTCTAGTATTTTTCTTCACTAAGATGAAAATTCATTCTATTTGATTGTTGAGGCAATGTTTCCGAAGGCTCTGCTGGGGCCACTCAATGCATGTAATACATGCATTCTGAAGGCAAGTTATCTTTGATACAAACTCCCACGCTCGTCTTGTCAGTGAAGCCTGCGCCTTGTCCATTGGGAAAGCACTCATCCCTTAAAGATTTAACATGATTGATACTGTTTAGTATACCTTGTGGTTTTCAGTAAAAAAGTTTTGATCGTAACTGTTTTACTGACGAAATATTGTTTTTGTGTATGATGTGTGGTCATAGGTTATCTGACGAGCTAACTTTTAAAATACCATTGAATTCATACGCAATCGCAGTTACGTTCAATAATACACTATTGTCGAAGATATATATACCTTGTTCTGTGTCAATGGCCTCTGTACCTAAAGCTAAGATGATTTGTGGCTGATACGTATAGTTCTCTGGAGTGATGCAGTATTGTATGGCTGTGTATAAGTCATGAATATCCTACGATGGAGTGATTTTGTATGTTTTTACATGTACATGATGTCGATTATGTTTACATATTTTTAGTAATGGAATTTTGTGGTCGTTTGCTTTACAGCTAACCGAACTGGTGGAACAGCTCAAGGCACAATTAGAGCTTGAAGAAGTTTCCGATAATCCTGATAATATCGCGACTGTTCTAACAAATCTCAAACATCAAGGAGAAGCCACTTTAGACTCGATTCACACAGCAATCGACGAGGGAGAAACGATTGTTGAGGAGCTTAAACTTGCTAGTGCCGATGGCGTGGACTCTAGTTCTTTACATCACGTCGAAAAAGTTATCAAAGAACTGGATAGAGTACGTCGTGCTATCGAACACTCATGGTCCCGACGGAGACAACAGCTTGAATTATGGCTGCAGCTAAGAGAATTTGAACGGGCCGCTAAACAGGTATTAAAACACGAAGACAATTTTTCGTATTTTGTTTTTATTACCCACGTAGGTATTTCGTCATATAGAATTAGATTCGCTTATAATAGTTCTGTGTTTCAACTGCTGCGGTTTTAAGTCCAAGTTCTGCTTTCTATAGTCTTATATATTTTGTTATTTATATACTATGCGTCCTACTTTATTGACATTGCATTTGTAATGTCAAAGAAAGTGTTAAAGAATTATTTGCCTAGTCCTTCAAAACCCTTCCAGATTCTTTGAGAATGTGAAGGATTAAAATTCCACATTTTGTCGTAAAAAACGAAGTCAGACCACATATGTGTTGTCATCAATTCGTATAAACGTATCTCAGCATGAGCAATTATTAATCTGTTTGAAAGAACTTGGAGGTGCTTTGTGGTTAAGACCTCACACAATTGTCCATTGAACCATGAACCTTCGGTTAAATCATCCGTAGTAAAGACTGGATGTTATCCTACCGAATATACGTAAACGATTTTTCCCTCGCTCCTCTAATTGATACATAACCTCTTTTTATCTTTATTTAGCTTATTTTTATCCAACACTAAATTGCAATCTTGTTTTAGACCGAGTAAGTAAGTTTTTTTTATTCGCTGATCAAAAGAAATTTAATTTCTACAAGAACAATTCGATAATCCAAAGACAATCAATCATGTATTATGATGTGAATTGGGCATTATGATTTAAAAGGTATAATGTCATTCGCATGATGTATGGCATAGGTCATTGTGTACTTCCTGTCGTGCATGATATGTCTAGATACTGTTAGGGTACTACAGGTTATATACATTAGGTTATGGTTCAAATTTCTTTCTTTAATTTCATCTTTGTCTCTCATGTTTTAATTTTGCACTAATTAACTGTTTCATTTGAGAATGACATGTCCGGTGAGATAAACAAATAACGAGAAAGCCAGGATTCGTTCCAGGATCTTAGCTAGGATCCAAGCCAGGATTTATGCCAGGATCTTAGCTAGATCCAAGCCAGGATTTGTGCCAGGATCTTAGCTAGGATCCAAGCCAGGATTCATGCCAAGATCTTAGCTAGGATCCAAGCCAGGATTCGTGCCAGGATCTTAGCTAGGATCCAAGCCAGAAATCATGCCAGGATCTTAGCTAGGATCCAAGCCAGGATTCATGCTAGGATCTGAGCTAGGATCTAAGCCAGGATTCAAACCAGCTTTTGAGCTATGATCCAAGCCAGGATCTTAGCTAGGATCCAAGCCAGGATTCATGCCAGGATCTTAGCTAGGATCCAAGCCAGGATTCATGCCAAGATCTTAGGTAGGATCCAAGCCAGGATTCGTGCCAGGATCTTAGCTAGGATCCAAGCCAGGATTCATGCCAGGATCTTAGCTAGGATCCAAGCCAGGATTCATGCCAGGATCTTAGGTAGGATCCAAGCCAGGATTCGTGCCAGGATCTTAGCTAGGATCCAAGCCAGGATTCATGCCAGGATCTTAGCTAGGATCCAAGCCAGGATTCGTGCCAGGATCTTAGCTAGGATCCAAGCCAGAAATCATGCCAGGATCTTAGCTAGGATCCAAGCCAGGATTCATGCTAGGATCTGAGCTAGGATCTAAGCCAGGATTCAAACCAGCTTTTGAGCTATGATCCAAGCCAGGATCTTAGCTAGGATCCAAGCCAGGATTCATGCCAGGATCTTAGCTAGGATCCAAGCCAGGATTCATGCCAAGATCTTAGGTAGGATCCAAGCCAGGATTCGTGCCAGGATCTTAGCTAGGATCCAAGCCAGGATTCATGCCAGGATCTTAGCTAGGATCCAAGCCAGGATTCATGCCAGGATCTTAGGTAGGATCCAAGCCAGGATTCGTGCCAGGATCTTAGCTAGGATCCAAGCCAGGATTCATGCCAGGATCTTAGCTAGGATCCAAGCCAGGATTCGTGCCAGGATCTTAGCTAGGATCCAAGCCAGGATTCATGCCAGGGTCTTAGCTAGGATCCAAGCCAGGATTCATGCCAGGATCTTAGCTAGGATCTAAGCCAGGATTCATGCCAAGATCTTAGCTAGGATCCAAGCCACAATTCATGCCAGGATCTTAGCTAGGATCCAAGCCAGGATTCATGCCAGGATCTTAGCTAGGATCCAAGCCAGGATTCATGCCAGGATCTTAGCTAGGATCCAAGCCAGGATTCATGCCAAGATCTTAGCTAGGATCCAAGCCACAATTCATGCCAGGATCTTGGCTAGGATCCAAGCCAGGATTCATGCCAGGATCTTAGCTAGGATCCAAGCCAGGATTCATGCCAGGATCTGAGCTAGGATCCAAGCCAGGATTCATGCCAGGATCTTAGGTAGGATCCAAGCCAGGATTTGTGCCAGGATCTTAGCTAGGATCCAAGCCAGGATTCATGCCAGGATCTTAGCTAGGATCCAAGCCAGGATTCGTGCCAGGATCTTAGCTAGGATCCAAGCCAGGATTCATGCCAGGGTCTTAGCTAGGATCCAAGCCAGGATTCGTGCCAGGATCTTAGCTAGGATCCAAGCCACAATTCATGCCAGGATCTTAGCTAGGATCCAAGCCAGGATTCATGCCAGGATCTTAGCTAGGATCCAAGCCAGGATTCATGCCAGGATCTGAGCTAGGATCCAAGCCAGGATTCATGCCAGGATCTGAGCTAGGATCTAAGCCAGGATTCAAACCAGGTTTTGAGCTATGATCCAAGCCAGGATTCAAGCCAGGTTCTGAGCTAGGATCCAAATAAGGATTTGAGCCAGAATCTGAGCTAGGATCTAAGCAAGGATTCGAGCCAGTATCATATTGTAACAAAATTTATTGTCAAAATGTGAAAAATAATGTAAAGAAATCTTAGGTGACCTTGAAAAGTAGTACCTCTGTCACCATATGGTTAGATTTTGGATTAATCCAGTTTCACGATTTTTTCCCTCCACTTCTTTCATAGTGGTAAAGGGAGGGAAACAATTGTTAAAACAGGATTCCAAAATGTAACCACACGGTCAAAGAGGTACTTTTATTTCAAAGGCCAGCTAAGTTTTCTTTACTTTATTTCACGTTTTGATAATTTTGTTGGGGCTTTTAAGACATTTTTAAGGTTTTTATAACAGCAGGAAAAATGAAATACATGGCTTGGATCCTGGCTCGATTTGTTGCTGGCCAGGAAAATAGGCATCCGTGTAAATTGAAATGCAATGTGATTCTGTGCCTATGACCATGCTTTGCTTTCACGCAGGATGTCAAATACAAAAGTTTTTGAAGTATGGGATATTAATAAATTATATTGATATATTTTCACATTTTAGAGGTAACAACTCACTAACATATATTTATAATATCTTATTTAGCTTACATTGCGGGCACTTGAACTGTGAACACTTCCAAGTTTTTTTTTACATTTTTTAATTGTCCAATCAGAAACCAGATTCATAACAGGGCTCAGGCATTATGTTTAGTTAGCTAACCTAAGCATCACGTCGAAGCCTGGTTATAAATCTGGTTATAAAAACAGAAAATACATAAATAAATATAATTTATTAATATCTGATACTTCAAAACGTTATGTATTTGGTTTGTCTTGTATCAAAGCAAGGCATAGAAGTGTTTTTGGTAACTTTCAATATGTACACAATCATATTTTAGTACTTTTTCCATTTTTGCACCTCATTAGGTATTTGTATATATGCATAAATGTATACTACAACGTTTCTACAATCGAATGTATATATACACCAAATGTTAAAAATTCTGACATTTATAAGATATATATACTTAAAGTGTCAAACTTTTTGAGATTTGGTTTATATATACAATTGTTTAGGTATCCAGATAGAGAGAAGGTTTTAGGCCCAGTAAACCCTCTCAGTTTTAGAATCTTTCTTTTCATGAAGACAGGCCCAACAATGGCCCTGCCAGCTTTACAAGTCTGTTAGATGGATTCATGGTCAAATTAGAACTTTTTCAGTTTCTGTGAAGCTTCTGTAGGGATAGGAAGAATGAGAAAGAGTCAAAGAATTGTTCTTTCTTAGTTTCGAATATGGATTACTTCCATGGAAAACTACACAGATAGATCAAACAACATTAAATGTTTGGTATAAAAAAGCCACTAAAAGCTTGAGGGATTTAACCTTTGAACTCAAGGACAAATAAGTTTATCTACTTTTTCCCTGTTGTGGATTATTGGTCATTACAATATAGGATTGATACTAATTCAGTAGTTTCTAACAAATTCCTCATTCAAACTTATCAAAATAGAATATATTTTGTTCGTATGAGAAAGTGTGGTAGAGTTGAATAATAGGACATGCTTACCAGGAGCTTCGGCGACTTTGCTGTTCATGCTATGTATTTTAAATAAAATGAAAAAATATCTTTTTTATATTGGGATACAATTCACTGGTTTCCAAATTGATCCACTGTGACGCACAATATTCTACGCATAGAATTCATTTTCAGTGTTTTTGAAAGGTCAATTCGATTATACATCGAACTCATATGTATCTGGTATTGTTAGACAAGCACGGAAACATGCTATGCCATTTAGCTACAGTTAGTTTGATTCCTTTTGCCTGAATGTCATATTACTTGACATGTTCTTATGACTGATTTTGTTATTGTTTGTTTTTGCAGCTTAAAGATCGACTGGAGTCATGTGAGGAATTACTCGATAAAAACGTCGTTGCCATTGATTTGCCACGAGCAAAGCAAGCCTTGGCACAACATGAAAATAGCATTCAGGATATTGAAAGTGCGGCTCTAACGACCTTTTGTAGAGGAGAGGAACTTATTGATTATCTGAAGCAGTCTGAGATAGAGTTACGAGTTAAAGACCCCTTAACAACTGAAAATATAGACGCTCAAACCCATGTATATAACTTATTAGAAGTCTTACACCGGAAACGCAGGGATCTGCGAGACTCGGCTGAAGAAAAGAAAATCAAGTTGGAGCAGATTTTGCTTCTCAGGCAATTGGAAAGCGATGCCAAACAGGTTAGTTTAACAGTGAAAAATCTATTCGGTTAAAGCCGAGATAGTATGGTAGACAGTGATTGTGTTATCGCGGAATCCACGCTGATGACCTGACTGGCTGAATGTACATTTGACTCATGGAGAACTCGCGCAGGTCCCGGCAGTAATCACACTGGTTTAGTTGTATGAGCGACATAACAAAAAAAAATTCTTTCAATTAAGTTGCAATCTCATCCCACGATAAGAAGTCAGATGTAAGAATTCTGATAGGCATTCGAATAAATTACTCTGAAACTCAAGCTTCAGCACAAGAAAAAAATCAATAGGAAAGATTTTTATGTTGTGTTTTTTTGTTATTTTATCTGATTCAGCTCAAAATAATTTTACCAAATAGTACGTGGTCTTTTAATTTTATTTGAAAATGAAAACAAAAAACTCCTTTGGAATTTCAACAGAAACGAGATTGTGGTTAGCATATTGAATGATTTTCTGCCAGTCACTGGCATTAATTATTGATGGCAATTAGCAGGAAGTGGTTGGAATCAAACTGTACGCATAGGTGAAAATGTGAAAGTTGCAGCCAGAATTCATGGCAATTTTAATTTGATTCGTAGACTCCGGTTTAGTTTTTTAAAGACGTTGCGTAGGTGTTTAGTTTTATCTAAAAAGCATTTTTGTAAGCTTCTTTACTGACATTTGACATCACGATACTCGAGAGCATTACAGTTCGTTATCTGAAGGAGTCATGAGTAGTGGTACTGATTATTCAATCGATAACAATTATCTTTAATTTTTCTCCTGACTTTTCTTCTTTATTCTGCAAGGAATTTTTATTTATCATTGGGTTTTTGTCAACATTCATTTTTACATATATTTTCCTGGCTGAGATATCCATAGTTGTGGACACTGATATATCCATAGTGTTGGACCATGAATAACAGAAACCGAAATTCTAGATAAGTAGCATTTATTGAGTTCTGCCACTCCTTAGGCAGGCTAAAAATGGTTTTATTACTACAAGCGTAGCGAGCAGTGATACCAATCTCGCAGGTGCGGGCTCCCTGTGGAACCGTGCTGAATTAAGATATTAGGAGTTCGAGTTTTTAGGATTTCAAGATTTGAAGCCCTGGTACTTGTGGTCTGCGGTGGCTTCGTACCATTATTACGTAGGGTTGGTGCGCGTCGTCGTCCTTGGCAGCATCGAGGACGCAGATGCCAAAACGATGGCGCGCACAAGCTTTCAAAACGGTTTTTCGTGTAGTTTGCAATAATTAATTGGCCTATAAATTTTAATCGACAAAGCCTAATTATCTGCACTAAAAACATACCCCGGGGACAATGTGTCATGTCAAGAACATCACTTTAGTTCTAATTAGAACTTACGTTGCTTTAATCTGTTCATATTGAGCTTGATCACACGGCGCCATGTTTTTCCCCATAAGAATAGAAAACCTTTGCTTAAACCCACGTAACCTCCTTCTGAAGCGCTTGAATGCGAGGCTGCATGGAGAAAAATCTATTGTTCCAGCCAACATGGCTGCCGCCGGCGTGGGAAAGGTGGGATCCAAAAAAATATCGTTGCAAACACAGGAAACCCAATACAGCTCGCAGCACTTCACGTTTGATAAAAATCGCTAGTACAGAAATTTCTTTGATCTCTAATAAAGGGTTGGACAACTGACTCGCTGACTGTAGAACTGTTTTTATGTGATGTTCACTGAATGACTGATATATTTTTGTCAGGTAATTGGTTGGGTTCGCAATGGAGAGGCCATGCTTAACGCTTCTACTGATCTGGGCAGCTCACTTGTGGAGGCAGAAGCGTTATTGAGGGAACATGAAGAATTTCAGCGAGCAATCGAGGTATGATGAGAACCAAAACACCTTTCCTGATACTTCTACAAAATGAGAATAAAAGGCGACTTATGTAATGCATATCTAGGAAAAAAAGAGAAATAGCTGTTCCTTGTGTGTGTGTGAAAAGAGGTTATGTGTAGAACTCCCACCCAAATTGACAAAGATTATTTCTTTCCAGAAAACTTGCCAGAGTGCTAACGAAGTTCGCCTACGTGCAGACAAATTGATTAAAGATGGCCATTTCGATCCTGAGGCTATCTGGAAATGTGCAGATGGGATGACAAAGAGATGGCAAACATTAATGGAGAAAGCAGAGACGAGAAAAGCTATAACTACTGCTTCTTTTGACTTCTTTACTGCAGCAGAGCAGGTCAGTTGCAGGTCAAATTGGTTATAATTTGTTTACTCTCCTATGATCCTGTGATATAATAAAAAAATGACTTGTAATCCTTTTGGTACCCTCAGCTGAAACTGAAACAGGTATTCCGAGCTATTTCTGGGACAAGATGTGTGAAAACTGCTGCAAAGGAGTGATTGGTTTGCTATCACTGAACTGCTGAGTCACACTTTGAACCCGTCATTGCTTTTTGTTTTCCCACCCTGCCAGTTTTTATAGTTTATATTCCTATTATTCATCCATTCTTTCATCGGTCTATTT
>OZ025206.1:8991985-9079485 GCA_964019055.1 Anthopleura xanthogrammica | reverse complement strand
AGGTATTAGAACCCAGACCCACGCGGACAAGTAAAGTGATTTTAGCTTGGAATTTGAAGGTCCTTGACACTTTTTTTTAGCACGGTAAATCCCTGTTTTTATTCTACATGCTAGATTGACCTGTAAATGGCTTTAAAATATGAATTATAAAAATGCATCCTTTTCGATGGGAAAATATAGTAATTTTTACATTTTATATTTATTATGGTCACTCAAGAGGGATACATGATCCCTCTTTTGCATGACAAACTTTTTGGTTCGATAGCTTGCAATGTGTAATTAGGTTAAATTAAGCCCAGTTCAAACGTCGAACCTCCGTGGTACCCAATTCAGTCAATCCAATTAGATGGATCAGTTAGGTAGTTTATTGGTTTTTCATTTCCCTGTCTTCGTTATTAGAGGTATACTGATTTATTTTTTGTCACTAGGAGATTCGTGAAAAGGTACGACAAATGCTACAGCAGGCCGAGTGCTTAATTACCAAGACTTGCTACCATGGAGACGGTATTAGACAATGGGCCACAGCTGTCGAGAAAAGATACAAGGACTTCACTAGTCGTATGAACAAATACCGCGTAAGATTGGAGACTAAGCTTGGCTATCCCACCATCGACCAAGACGTAAGTCCTTAACAAGTTTGAGAGTTTAGTATTATCATTATTAAAAAGAAAGAGAGATAGAGAGAGGGGGGAAGGGGGGTAGATCAAACCCGTCTATTAAAAGCATTCATTAACTTTTGTCTCCATCGGTGTTTTTCTCTCATATTTTAATGAGGATATTCCGCCTCTTCATAAAACCTTTAATTATTTATTATCAATTTTTTTTGCATGAAAATATGTTAGGTTTTGATGTTACTGCTATGTCGTTTTTTTATTTGTGTCGATAAAAAAAGAAAAATGAGTTCACGCTGGGATTATTGTCGAAGAACAGCGAGCAAAAAGTTAAAACTGATTTCTTCTGTGACAGTGATGCTTTTTTTCTTTACAAACTTTTGGGTATTTTTCTATCATAAAAACAACCATTTACTGCTGCAAAATGAGATTTAGTGACTAGCGCACAGAGTATAATGTGACTCAACATCTGATGGCCTTGGGGTCTTGACAAAGGCCTTGGCGCTCAGATTTGCCGGGCTGTGTTGTTTTGTCTTGTGATGACATTTAGTCATTTGAACGAGTTCAGTGGTTGGTGCAAAAAGCTCTCAATGAAACCACCTCACCACAGGTGCAAGTACATGACTAATTAATTAAATATGTGTCTCTGTTGCCTGTGCGTGTCTTGCTTTTACTTCTTGCTAATCCATCCGACTAAAACAGCTACGATGGTGCTCCTTTGAACTCCTTTATAAATTATTGTCATTCTGTCAAAGAACCGGGATCGTCTACCGGGTAGTTAGAGGGGATTTGTTCAGGGAAAATGGCGTTTCAAGAGTTTCAAATCATCGAAGAATCACAAGCGTGGTACTCTTCGGATTCGGACGATGATGATGATGATCAAGGATATGGATCGCGTCTTTCTCATTTGAGCTCAAACAGTACTCTTTCTTTGTTTTCTTCCCTGCTTCTTAATCAGGATGACAATGAATGGCCAAGCCTACAGTCGCTTCAGACTCAACCTCACGAGCAACAGGCGTTTGCTCTCAGAGAAACATCCAAAGATAGTGGAATCCATGAAATGACAGAAGAAAAACGAAAGTCTGCTAAGAGAAAAGAGTAAGTCAGCACACATATTAGTATATTAGTAACATAGTAACTGATAACTTTAATACAACTTCTGTTATGATCAGCCGGGGTTTTATTGTTTCTTTATTCTCTCTTTTTAATCCAAATGATGCACTCGAAAGCACAGTGTTAGTCAAAGCTGAACTCCTTAGCTTTGTCAACATGGCTGCTAGTTTCGAAATATAGTTATTTTCTATCTATTTTTAAGCTGGTATTCCACGCAAAACAAGCTTTTAGGGATAATTATTTCAGAGTTCTTTAACTGGTTTTCCCGTTAAGTGTAAACACCGTTTATACGGAGAATTAGAAGTACAAGGACTTTTGATCCCAAACACAATTAGACATATAAATAAATGGAAAAACAACCTGAATATCTGTCTCGGGAAAAGGAACCTACTGTGGGCACAATATTATATTTAGCTGAAGTTTTGAATATTTATTCGCAAAAGTTATTTTGACTGCTAGTGTTGCTTTAGTTTCCTTCATCGAACGATATTTCTTTCTCAGTGTCTATTTGGAATCCCCAACTGAGACTATTTTGGTTCGTGATTTCAGTTGTAAATGATAATAATCTCTATTATAAAACATGGTTAATTGTGTTCGCCTGGAAACCTCAAATCTTTTGTACAGCGTGTGTGAAAATAATAACCAATATTAAGCGGTTAAAATTTTTTCAGATCATTGTAGAATGCTTGTCTCTTTGCTGATGTGGACAAAAAAGCTCCATGGTTTAATCAAAATTTCAATCAAGGAAAACTAGAAATTTTGAGTTTTTGATTATTGAATTTCGATTTTTTTGCGGTTTATTTGACCTCCGTTGTGTAAGGAGAGTTATCAAATCACTATTACCAGTATTGTTCTTTAAGAAAGAGTGTATAACCTCAGTTTGGTATTTTCTCACATTGTCGATTCAAAGTAGAAGGATAATACTTTAGGTCCTCGTAAATTTTCTTTTTGTTTGGGTATTTTGTTGTTTTACTTTTTAATATTTTAATTGCTGCATAATTATCTTTTATGGACATTTTGTAAGACCGCCGTCAGGCGTTTCTTGTGCTTCATTTGTGAAAATCAGGCTTGTACAAATAACCAGGGTAAATAATTCTTCTAACTCACTTTGTTTGTTTGCAGATTCATTATGAACGAATTACTTCAAACAGAAAGAATTTATGTTGCAGACCTCAAGTGTGTCATAGATGTATGTATATAATGAATGTAGCAAATTAAATATGCATTTTCTGGTCTACACATGTGGTTTTCTCGGAGGAAAAAATAACAGCTTTCTTCTATTTCCTTCTCGATTTTTCCATTACTGTTGCTTCCTTATGTTATCCGTATGTGCATGTTGGCTTGTTCAGGTGCTTTTCTTCGGTTTCTAAGCGGTAAAAATGGAAAACATTTTCTTGATAGTATGGGTTTTCTCTGATATGCTGTCCTTTTTTAATCATGTGCGGTTTTCGTGTGCATACAAAACTCAAGTCTGTGTCAAAGTTTACATTTGAATTATGGAAAACAAATGAAATGCATGGGCGAGGCAAGTAGTGCTTGGAAAAACAGGGCTGAAAAACATACACACATGCGCCAAATATTGCCAAGAAAAAAACCGCCGCTGAAAACTTTGCCATCTAATAGCATTAGAAAAGTTAAAAAAAAAAAAAAAGCCTTAGGTATTAATATACATTTTTTTCTAAATCTTCAAGAAAAAAGCTTGTCCTCTGCATACGAAACCATACGCACTTTTATATCAAGCAGTTGAGCCCGCAACCACTTATTCGTTTTTCAGCCCTGTCGCTTGAAACATGTTATGAAACGCACAAGAGGACTATTGCTTTAGCACTTGTAGATCAACATCGTTTGTTATTTTGGTTATTAACAATATTAATTATTTTTGCATATCGTCATTGCTTGCAGAATTACTTAAGTGCAATGGAAACCAGTCCCGACGTGCCCTCTGGACTCGTAGGCAAAGACAATGTCGTTTTTGGCAATATACTAGAAATCTTTAACTTCCACAACGAGTAAGTAATTCAGATTTATTCAGTAGTGGTCAATCAGTTTTTGTCAGATTAAAAAAGTAACAATTTCTCCAAAGTGAAACTGACAGTTAAAATACACACATTGAACTAAGGAATAAGAAATGTTTGTTTCTTATGTATTACCACACCAGTTCAACTTTGTACACCGCACGCTTTTTTATCATCAATATTAAAACAGCTATAGATACCAATGCCTTGCAATAGACCCCTTGCAGCAAGTCGAAGTTCAATTTGGAGGACAAAACAATGTCCTCCAAATTGAGCTGCTTTGAAGTCACGTGTAAGGGGTCTATACAAAAACCCTAACCTTGAATATAATTGATGGGTTGAAAAGCATTCCCAAGAGAGTCAAAAGAGAAAACATGGCGGCCATTTTGGTGCCGTTAACTGGCAAGTTGTTAAATGGCACCAAGGCTCCCCTGAGAGGCCGCGATGATGTAACGTGCGATCATTACTCAGAAAATAGGGAGAATGAGTGTAGTGTGACTGTGATGACCGGTGTTGCGCTCAACGGAAATGCTTTTTTAATTACCGTTCCTAAATACACATCGCTATTGTAAATACACCAATTAGGGTTTTGTTCAGTGCATTTTAAGCTTTTAGTTATCTAATTGTCATTTCCCCCTTTCTTTATTACCCCGTTTTATATTGTCTTTCTTGTGATTCTCTTTTTGCACAAAAGAATACTAAGCAAAATAACAAAGCTCCTTGAGGATTTAAGTACATTTCAGCTTTTTTATTTTTTTTCTCTCGATCACACCCTGCCGCATTCTCCAAACAAAAACTTGCTTTCAATCTTGAATGATAAAACAACATCGTTATGACTGATCGATTTTCGTTTATTTGTAGTACTTTCCTGCTAGAACTAGAAAAATACGAAACGAATCCCGAAGATGTAGGAGAGTCTTTTATTGAATGGGTAAGTGAATTCAGAGATTTGAAACTATCATCTTGTATGACTGATTTTATGTCGGTAAACCGCAGAGAAACACAAATGTGACCATCATAATGTAAATCATAATAAAATGAACCGTAAACTATAAAATGCTACACTAAAGTGGCTTCTGTTCACAGTTGAGAACTGAATGTATAGTTTCCCTTCATAATGTTGTGTGCTTAATAATGTGTGAAGAAGTGTGTGTCATTTGTTATCACTGTCAGAAATTAAAATTATCGTAAGTGTCTTCAAGGTTGATGTTACTGTCAACTTAAGAGAGAGAAGAAAGCAACACCTTAAAACTAGAAGAGGAATAGTATGACTCAAGAGACTTGTATCAGGAGAAACGAGTAATCAAACGATCTCGGAACTGACTTTTCCGATTTAAAATTCATTTGAGTTTGTGGTAAATCTTCTCCTCCGTACATTCTTCTTACTGTAATTTCATAGCTTATTTTAATCCACCTCAACTAGTGTGTGTTGTTATATATCTGGTTTTCGTGTTTGCGGTCATATCAGCCTAGCATACTACAACGAACACATTTCCAAAATTTTTCCATTTTTCTATTCAAAACATATTTCTGTTCCCCTCATTGTTATAAAGGTAAATAACTTTTTCTTCGATTTTCTCGACTAATTTTTTTTGTTGCAAAAAAGGCTTGCATCGACCACTCAAGATCATGCAGTCACATTACACCTTTCTGTTTTTTGGTTTGGCCGTGACCACTCAGAGCAGATGGTGTTGACTGCTTTTTAGTTTAATTTTGTGTATTACGGTACATTAAAAAAATATTTGTTTAGATGAACATGTCGACAGTAGTTGTCATTGTGGTTGAAATGGCCATATTATCTATTATTTAACATTTTACTCACTATTTCGCCTCTGATTGGCCGAGAACTTCCAGCCAATCTTCGGTAGTGTGTGAACTATACATAGTGAATGTATGTAAATGTAAAGAAATGTAAGTTGAACAATACAAATGCGAAACTGGAGTATTGCTGGGAAAAATGCACAGTGTAGCAGGGCCCTTAAGCTTTCAATTAGATTTATACGAAAAAACTATTGCAATATTTTTCAAAAATTATTAATATTGTAAACATGATTAATATTGTTATTCATTTATGACAGGGCGAAAGGTTTGTGACAATGTACGTGGCATACTGTAAAAACAAACCCTACTCCAACTCACTGCTCATCGAACATGGAGGCAACTTTTTCTCGGTATGTACATTAATTCATCTTGCCAAGAAAGTATCCATTCCTGTGTTGTATCCATGCTTGTGTTTTTCCTCTTGGATCTTTAGTACTTTTAACGTCTTTGTTGAAAAGCCAAACAATTTGTTCTCAATCTCTTATTTATCTTATAAGAAAAATAATATTTTTTGAGGTGGTAATTTTTTTCTAGAAGCTAAGGTTGCCCTTCCTTTCCTAATACTATTCGTAGCTACTCAGGCGGCGGAAGGACAAAAAAACTGGGGGGGGGGGGGGGGGGGGGCTGTTATCGCCAAAATTGCGGGGGAAAAAACAAACTAAAAAAAAAGAGATGCCCATGGGGGAATTCAGGATCACCGTTAAAAAATGGGGGTGCTCAGCCCCCCCTCCCCCACTTCCCAAGTGCCAATATAGCACCCCCGGCCCACCCTAGCGCGCCGTCTATGTACTCTTCAGTCGTATATGCCACGATTTGTTGTGTCTTACTTCAGGATTTACAAGCTTCATACGGTCATGGACTCTCAATATCAGCCTACTTAATCAAGCCAGTACAAAGGATTACTAAATATCAGCTCCTACTAAAGGTAAACTCGCAATACTTCACTTGTGTAGCTAAATACAAAATTTCCATTAAAAAATAACTTTAATACAATGTTAATTTTTAATAATTAGTCAGGATATTTACAAGCATGTTGCACAGACAAGTAGCCGTTTTTAATTACTAATGAAAAAAATACCATTTTTTTATTCCCGTTTTGCCTTGGTAGTAAGTGTAATTTTTTTCCTTTTAGGATTTATTGACGTGTTGCGAAATATCAGAGAACAGCTTACAGGTGAGAAGTGTCTTTTTTATTTGCAATATTCCTTGCTTATATTAGATTTATTCAGCTGATCTTGCTCTCCGAGCCATTTGACTATATCTTCAGCCTCAACTGCTTGTTTTTTCTTCAGTTACTTCTTGTTCCTTCGTCTTTCGAGTGATCTTTTTTTCTCATGTCGTCTCTCGTTACACATTCTCATGTAACTAATTTTCTATGTAATCTGTTACTATTGCGTCAGTACATACATAGTATAGTCGGTATGAACTGTAACTGGATATTTTTTGCTGTAGTCGCTAGTACATAACATTACTCCACAAACAATCGTGATGACATGGGTGGATCACTACTGATTTCTGCTAAGACCATTATCCCCAATCACTTGTCTTCAATCAGTACTTTCTTTCTTTTGTTTTATTACACTAACTAACTGTTGATGTCTGGTCTGGTTTTAGTCTGGCCTTGATGTGATGCTTAGCGTACCTAGAAGAGCCAATGACGCAATGTATGTCAACATGTTACATGGGTTCGACGTAAGTACTTTATAACCTTTCTAATGGTTTAGGAAAAAGTGCCAGAAAACCAACTAATACTTGACCCTTCTTTTCTTGAAGAGGAGTATTATTATAGGGCTAGTTGTTAATGAAGTAGTTACAGTCAAGCCAGCTCATGCGTTCCTATCAAGGCTGGAAGATTCAATTTATTTTTGAAATTTGATTTCAAATTTGTTTTGAATCTTACAAAAATGGAATGGAACTTGTAAATTTCAAATCAGGCCTCGATTTAAATCTCGGTGCTAGACGCGAGGACCTTTAGTCTGAGAAAAGCACTTGGCGGTCGGGAAAATTTTTAATCGCAAAAACTTGCATTTCTTAATGTCACTTATCTAAGATGGTAAGGCCTTTCTGGGATGAATAAATCGTGCTTTTCTTCTAAGTTTCACATTTTATAACAGATAAAACTTGTCCACAGCCGTGCGGTGGTTAATGCGATTGAGGGAATCATACTTTGCGCGCCTAGTTAGATCACCTAGACTGTATGGCCAGAATGTGCAGCGGGATAGAAGCGAGGGTAGACCAAAGACGGCTATGATTTCCAGCGAAATGAATAAGTTCTAGGAATGAGAATCGTTTACCGTTCTATTTACCGCCGGTCATTCCTGGGCCCATTAAATTTTGTTATGTGGTTTTGTAAGTTCTAAATGATAATTTAGATGTATTTATTTTGAACAGGAAAATCTGGACAATTTTGGCAGAATAATACTTCAGGTAAAATAATTTGCACTTTTTTCCTCTTACTACATTTTTATTGGTTTCTCGTTATATATTCATTATTTCTCTACTATTTATCATTATAGGATGCATTCTTAGTTTTCGATCCCAAACTGCTGCGTCGAAAAGGCAAAGATCGACACATGTTTCTATTCGAGCAGGCGTTGATTTTCAGCAAGGAAACTAAAGACAATGATGGGAAAGTCACGTATCTCTATAAATATAAGTTAAAGGTAACAGTAGCAGGCCTTTTACTGCAACTTTATAGACCCCTTGCAGCATGTCGGAATGCAGCTCAATTTGGAGGATAAAACAATAGGTTCCAACCAATTCTCAGGAGATTAAAATTCTTTTGTTTTGCTCTCCAAATTGAGCTGCTCTGACGTCACGTGCAAGGGGTGTATAAGATGTTGTGTTTTGTTGTTGTCAGTTACAGTTGTCGTGGTTGTTTATTTTTTATTTCGATAATCCGTTTATGTCTGTCATGATATTTTTTTCGTTATGATAGACGTCAGAGTTGGGCATAACTGAACATATCGCAGAAGACTCATGCAAGTTCGCTGTGTGGACAGGAAAACCACCACAGTCAGAAGATAAACGAATAATCAAGGTATCTATCTAATCTGACCACAAAATCAATAGTGATGGTTGAAGCAAGAGAGCATAAATAAGAGAGGGAAACTTTTAATACCGTGCGCGCCATGTGAATTCCCGGTTGGGCTATTTTTAGCATCCAACTGAGTCGTTTGGTTTTTAATTTTTTGTTGGCGTGGACGTGTGGGCGTGGACGTGTGCGCGCATACTTAAAAACAACATACTTTTCGTCGATTTTTCGCACTTTTTTCGCCGACAAAATCTATAAGATAAAGCAAAAAGATCAGGATTGGCTATGTTCTGTTCTCTGATAAGACACGACACGACACGACACGCGAAATTTATGTTTTTCCCCAAAAATCTTTACATGCTTTCGCTACTTCCAGGTTTGGATGAAGCACGCAATTTTTGACGCACATTAGTAGGGTATGGCGAAAATTGTTCTTACGCGGATGCTAAAAATAGCCCAACCGGGAATTCACATGGCGCGCGCGGTATTAAGAAGATTCCCTCTCTTATTTATTTTCTTTGGTTGAAGTCAAAGTTAGGTAATAAACGGCTTGCTGGGGTTCCTTCAGTTTCATTATCATTGTTATTCAGGCTTCAAACATCGAAGTCAAACAGCTTTGGGTCAAGGAACTGCGAGAACTCATCCAACAGTTCCAGTTTGGTACTCTGAAGGAAAGAAGTAAGTAAAAGTCTTTTATTTTACCATGGCACGTCTTATTGAAGGGGAAATGTTGGCTTCTTTTTCTGCTTCCCAAATGCAGTGGAGTAAAGTGTTATATTTGTGATATAACATTATTTCCTAAACCCGTCAGTCATTCCGGATTTGCACACGTAGGGTAATTCATAGCTCTTTTTAACCAAGTGTGAGGTTAAATGATTTCTGTTTCTTTATTCATAGCCAATTCTATGATGAGTTCCACTGGTTCAGTCAGCTCCATGAATACATCAACCCTCTCGACTTCTGGAAAAAGTAGAGAAGATAAAGCCGCTGATCGGTATGAATACCGTTTTTTATATTGGTCCTTGATGGTCGGACCGAGGGGTGGATCCAGCCCTGATGGTTAACTATTTTCCAACCGCCCACTAGGGTCAGATTTAAAAAGATACATGAGATGCATGCTTTTATGTAGTAAAAACATCATTGATTTATGCAATTTCACTTACTAAGTAAGACTGCACTGCACAAAAAAATCAAGCAAAAATTCCTTCAGAAATAAGCTTTAGTAGTAGCAAATGTCGAGCCTAGTAATGAATGGCGAATCAGACACGACTTTGACTAGTGCACCATAAAAAGGTTAAAAAAAATAGAAAACTTAGACTGTAGCCAATAGAAATCGTGCAGTTTGGACTAGTGCACTGGATATTTGAACATCCTATGTGTTTCACTCATGCAAGGATTTACCCCTGATATGATGGAAAACTAGGGAATAGAGTAGTGGAGAAGAGTTGAGGGATGAATTGTTATCCTTCCATATTGCTGTTTTCTATAAACAGTTGATCAAGCAGGTTTGGCTACCCAGGTAATGGGTTTATGACAGCGTAGATTTTTTCCATCTCGAGGTTAACTCAACTTCTTTAAAGACATTCAATTCAAGTTCAATTTCATTTGAACTTGTATTATAATCTCAATGTATTGTAATCCCCGTATCTCTATCTTATACGAGTTTTTGATTACCTTTATTTACATTTTTAACAGGGAGAGCGGTGTTATCGAAGATGATAATATATCTGGAGAATACGATCTTGCAGAGGGCGGAAAGGTAAGAAAAAAGATTTAAAAGGGGCACCTTTTGGCTGAAATTTGGTATATAAAAGAGAAAGGGGTCGAGAGTCTGGGCCTAGCATCCCTGTATGAAACGACCCGAATCCCCCCTGATCCCCCCCCCCCTGGGGCGTGAGACAGGAATGCAAGACCTAAATTATTTTTTCTGCAGACACTGGGGTAAGGTAAATTTTAATAAATTTGTTCAACTTTACCACTTGGAGGTGGACGGAAAGCCTAACAGGTCTAGAACCCAATTACAAGGCAACAGATCGAATAAGAATTTAGAAGTTGATTTTGTGGAGGGAGGAAAATCCCTTACGAGTTCGCTTAGTTTTGATACAACTGTTTAATCGTATCCAGCGTATATTGACTTTGCAAGTATTTCAAAACCGAAGCGGCCACTCTCGTAAGCGACCATCTCCCTTATTCTTCGTTTTCAAGTGATATCATAGAACAAGAAAACAAAAACTTAAACTTAATTATCAGATAAATGCTATAAACTCTTTGATGTGTTTTAAAGAACTATGATGTGACTAAAGTCCCATTCACACCAACTAACCTTGGTATTTATTAATTTATCTATCGCATTTCCTTCGTCGTTTCGCTGCCATCGTTATACAGGGTTAAAACTACATCTCCATGCAAAGTAGTTTAGTTAAAGAAGGTTTGAAAGTCGTTTAGTTAGGCGTTTAGTTAGGCGTACAGGCTGATGGAAGGGCACTAGTTCAACTAAACAACCTTTTAACATGTCTAAAGGTCCGCTGTGAATGGGGGTAAATAGTGTAGAAAATTTAAGATCGTTCACAAATTAGTCAGCAAGTGGTGTTCTATCGTTGTGCCAACGTTTCATGTTTGTAACTATAACCACGCTGTACTATTAACACAAAGGCTTGGTCCTATTGCCTGGCTGCTCACCAGCTTTTCACAAAACTTGTTTTAAAAATCATAAAAAAAATCATTTTTTTTTAGAAACGAAAAGAAACGTAAAGGAGATCAATAGTAAAATTTTATAAATTATTTATTGCAAAATAATTTTTTATTGAAGAATGACATGAGGGGTATAAAAGCTGGGCCTCCTATTGTGAACATTCTCGTAAGCGACCATTTCCCGTAGACCATTTATTCCTCACCTCAAGTTATGGATGCATGAAAATGAGATGTAAATGAAACAACAAGCATTGTATCAACCCGATAGCCTCACTTGTATGATTCTTAAAACAAAAGAATATCTCATTGCGGACTCAACTGTAATAACAGATATTGTACAACGTCAGTGAACTTATGAAATAGACTGCAAGCAACAAAGCTGTATATGCAATCAATCGCGGCGTTAATGTTTGCACTACATGTCTGTGAGAAGGAAGCAAGTTTTCCTTAGCGTGTGTATATGAAAATTATAACTTCATTGTCTTCTTAGTGACTCTTCATGCCCTTCAGGAGGCGCGACAGTATGCACGGCAAAAGAAGAACGTTCCAACCCTTTTAATTGTACTGACCTTTGAAGGATTTGTTTGACCTTTGAAGGATTTGTTTTATCGATGTAAATGGAACTCATTGTAACTCTCATATTATATGTTACAAAAAGGAATTAGTGATACATACATGGCGATGACGTTACAAGGGTTGAGCGATCTTTACTATGTGTTTTGTGTGATAACGGAAATGTTCATTGTTTACGTAACTACGTAACTCCGATTCAGTGATATGTGACTCAAAGCCGGTAGAGTGCAATATAATATGTAACTTCATTAGTTCACGTATTTTTGTGTCATAAGGTGATGAGAGATTTGATACCCTTCTAGCTTATTACACCGATCTTTCCGGCCTATGGACAAGACTATGTCACTCTTATCTGAGGCGGGTTCCTATTTTGTTTGACTATATCAAGGGAAAAGGCAAAATATAGGTTATTATTTGTAAGTAACTGTCGAACAATGATTTTGGAAAGAATGCAATAGTTTTACTGAATGTGATATATAGAAATGATAAAATGAAATTGATACTCACCCTCCCAGGTCCACTCCCATGTAGGTTATTAACATGAGGTCATTTCTTATGTACCATTGCGGTAGCTGTTCCTTTGCTTAGCTCAGAATGTTGCCATGATGGAATAGAGAGTTGTATTATTTATGATCCAGCAAGTACTTCGCATGTTACACCACCATGGCTGACACTTTGAAAAACCTTCGAGGTCGAATAGTAACGTCGATATTATCCCAGCGTTATTCATATACATTGAATCATTTGGAGGTAAGTAACTAAGTATAATTCGAAGTCGAATTGCTTCGGTGGCTCTGACAACCATAGCGAATGGCAAAAAGATCCCGCTGTTATCATTAGCCCAGCTTGTATGTATGTCTAATAAAGTTAACTGAATGACACAACCATGGCTGAGCTTGGTGAGTTTACCTTTCTTTCGTTTGATGTTTTGACGAAATACGTGTCGTCTTTATCGGCCGTTTGATCTGTAAACGGCAAGACACTTGAATAATAATATTATTAAATTCTATTGGACCAAAGATAGCTTTTGTAGAATATCAGCTATATCAAACTCAAGTTGCTTTGAAGTTTAGGAGAATTTACGATACTTGTAGATGAGTGCGCCATGGCTTTCTCAAGCTTTCTAATGGCCGGAGGAATGGCGGCCATGTTTGATGAATGTGCTTGTGACGTCAGGACTTTAATAGGTTGCTTCCTTGTTCGATCATACACTGATTTCTTTCTATGATATGTAAAATGTTGAGTAACCCGAATGCTATGTGATAACGAGAGGGAACGATTATAATCACCATACATAGGCGATGGAGAGTTATTTCGTTGCGGCTTGGTACGGCCTGCTCAGACCTATTTGAAACTTGAGAAAAGGAAAACAGCCTATTTGTTGTTTTTCACTCATCGGCTTGACCGACTTAAACTTTCAGCTTCTAACATGAATGGTGAAAATGGAAAGGTTCTTAAAAATTATAGTCAGTACTAGTACAAATAAAAGATGCCTCTGCTGATATCTTATTTTACTTTTTGGATGTCAAACTATTCCGTTAGTAAGGTTTTTAAGATTTGGAGATGCGCAGTAGTTTTAAAACACACTAGGTCAAGTGATGAAGCCCCAATAGTGTTATTCTACGATGTCACGGATGTATCCTTTCATACTAAAACATGATCTTTTTTTATCCGTTAGTACTTAGTAAACATACATTTGTTGCAGCGGTAAAGTCTTTGTTTGAACGCCGAATGGTGTTACTATTGATGACGTTGTATCAACTTAGTCAGCAACCCGATATTCGTCGAATAATCATAGAGTGAAATGTTTTCCATACCTTAATATAGCCTGCAGCCGATGGTCACTTCCCCAGCCCCCAGCCAAACGAGACATCATGTTCTCGCCTCGGATATACGTTTGTTCGCCTATCAAACTTTGTTCTTTTTCTTCCAAGGTATTGGACTATGCTCAAGATGGAGTCTGGCTTGTTACAGAAAGCTACAAGGCCTGCAACGACGAAGAAATATCCCTCAAGAAGGGACAGCATGTGGAAGTGCTGGTCAAAACACATGGCAGTTCAAGATGGAGGGTTCGTGTAGTCAACAACGATGGAACTGTTCCCGCAGAAGGATGGGTTCCTTACACTGCACTTCGAAAAGCTGATGACAGAGAAAACAGAAGAAAACGAAACTCGGACATTTCACATTCCAGCAGTGAAGGTAAGCTATCGTTTATCTTAAATATTACTTTTACTAAATTAGATTACCTTGGCGCTGAGCTTGTACGAACGGGCAAAACGTTTAAGATCAAGGTTGGACTGACAAAACATTTAAGTCTACTTCCTATATGGATGTTTTGGTGCAAAAGCTGGCAGTCTGTGTGGATATTTTCGGGATTTCGGTCATTGTCTGGTGTGGTGTGATGTTAGGGATCACGGACATTCAGCCGTGTTCAGTGAGACATTCATTTGGATTCAGAAAGGTTTGGTGTTCAGAGAAATTTACTGGGGTATGTAGATTGCAGTCTTAGGGCGGTAAAAGTAAGACGAATACTTACACGAAATTTGTTTACTTCGGTCATCTACGAGATTAAACAAGATTTCAACGAACGGTCTGTTTAACGGCGACTTAGTCTGCTGCACAGAAGTTGATGACAGTATAATAATACATGCCAAAAGCACAGTGTTTTTTCTGCCTTTATACGCTGATTCAACTCAATAATTGTACATATCTTAACTAGTGTACCGCAACCGCAGTTTTTAAATGAACTTGAAATGAAATTACATTTTTGTATTGGGTGAAAGTTGAATTGTATTCGTCGCCGTGTTATTGTTTAAGCGATGCTGTTTCAATGGCAACATTTAGGTCGTGTTGATAAGTCGAGTTCGATTTTAACTCTTTCGGAGAACGATACTTTTCAAAGGTAATTACATTTTTCATACTGATAAAGTCGTTGGAATGAATTCCCCACGATGAATTAAAGATAGTCGTTATTTGGTTAATTATTCTATAGAACTAGAAGAATAGCAGAAAAATGGGTATTGCGACTACTCATGAGTCCTGGTACTAATTATAAAGATCAAGGAATATCAGTTGATGATTTATTCAAACATATGTCAATGCGCTCTCTCCGAAACCTCCGAACTAGTCTGCGTCAGCCGGTCGACTTTACCTCTGCTTCATCACCTTTTCCAGGCTGACCAGTATTTCTACCAGAAACGACTGTTGTATACTTGCGATATTCTCACAGAATTCGTGACTAGGCTTTTTGCTAACGTTTTGTGATACTGAGATTTTAAAACATTGACCCAGGGCAAATATTAACACTTTAGTGTTCAATACCACTTTATCTATTTTTAAAAACCACACGGAAGACACTTTAGTTCTTGTAAATAAAGGTCTTTATCCGATTAAACGCATACAGGGATTGGACATTGATGATGTTGACGACGGCTTCATGCGTTACCTGGGATATTTACATTTAGGAACACAATTTAATTTTCCTGTCATTATATAATGTCGATATACAAGGCCTTTGCTGTAATTTTTAGTTTGCCATCAGCATTTCGCATTGGTATCTTAAGAAATCACTACAGTGTAGATTTAATGCGTCGAGGTTGCTATGCCATTTTTGGGTATCTTGGTCAATCGCTACTCTTGTGAGATTATTCAGTGGTTGCAAGAAGATGATAAATAGAGTTATAGTGGGACAACGATGAATTAAAAACTTTTTTTGATGAAAAAACTATGAAACTAGTCTATTGTGTATGAATATGATCGTCGCGGAGTATTAAGCAATTTAAGTAATTGCAAGTATAGAAGCCCGAAAAAAATTTCGGGGCTTCAACGGGATTTGAACACCTTTGCAGAACCGGTGCGTGCTCTACCAACTGAGCTATGAAGCCACATGTTGGTAGGAGGTCATTTTAGTTGAGTTGTTTCGGCCACAGAGTACAATGTAGAGATATATATGTTGGTCTGATCCGCGGTTAGTAAATTGTGTATGAATATGATCGTCGCGGAGTATTAAGCAATTTAAGTAACTAGTCAAGAAAAAGAAAATTCCGATGTTTAAAGTAAAGAAAAAAGTTTACCTGGCTAAAATTTTTGGTTTGAATGCCATGCGCCTTTAATCCTCTTGCGATCCAGACAACTCTGACGTCAGTCTCTCAACGCTTTGCTTTTTTTGGCATCTATTTGGACGAGCGTGTGGCTCATATTGCCAAACTGAAAAATTATTTCAACAGCTCTTCGATCTGACTCGGAAACTATTTCATGCTATGCCATCCTATGGCGATGCTTATCATCCCAGATTTGAAAGCAAGTTTAATATAGTGCTAAGCAGTCCACTTTAGAGCAAGGCCCTCGTAAGCGGAGCGGGCAAATGTCAAGTAAATGTCAAGTAAATGTCAATAGACCTTTCCCAAGATAGAAAACCAAGCGCTCAGTAAACTGATTTGCAGTTGTCAAGTGAGGAGCCTTTCTATTTATGGGACAATAAAACAGTTAGGCCCGGTTTAGACATGTCCCGAAACTAATGCAAATGAATTCAAACAATAGGTTTTGCTCATTTGCATTAGATTCAGCACATGTGAATTTCGACGTCTAAACCGGGCCTAACTGTTCAGTAATATATCAAGAAGAGTGTCTCAAAAAATATCAGTCTATACCTCCAAAACAGTGAAATAATAACGTCTGTTTTGCAAAAATAAATAATTCCTATTTGTTATTTGCTATTTTTTTTTTTTTCAATCTTCTTGGAATTAGGTGTATATAGATGGATGGAGGGATGGAGGGATGGAGGGATGGAGGGATGGAGGGATGGAGGGATGGAGGGATGGAGGGATGGAGGGATGGAGGGATGGAGGGATGGAGGGATGGAGGGATGGAGGGATGGAGGGATGGAGGGATGGAGGGATGGAGGGATGGAGGGATGTAGGGATGGAGGGATGTATATATGTATATATATGATAGAGTAATTGATAGTTTTCGTGTTTCTTTCCCCAGATTCAGTGTCAGTATCATCAACAGAGAGCCCAACTGCATCATGGTATTCGGGGGCACCTCAGAATGGAAATGGGGGCTCTCCTCCTGTTAGACGTCGCTCAAAAAGTTCTAATCAATTCGGTTCTCTTCGGTATGTACGTCTAGTTATCCTTCTGTGCCTCATCGGAACTCTGAAGTCCCTTTGTCTGCCGCTCCTTTTTTATCATGTTTTGCGCACAACTTTGTTCTTTCTTTCTATACCGCGTTACCAACTCTCCCATAGCCTTTTCTCTCATCTATCAGCTCTATCATTGCTGGGGTTCGATTTATGGATTCGGCGTCCAATGTGAATAGTGTTCCTTGGGTCTATGCCACGATTCCCTTGACTGTCTGGGTTCTTTGGTGTTCCTTTTTCTGTAACCTCTCCCCTCCCATCACACACGAATTGTAAGTCACCAAAATAAGCAAAGCTATTTTTAGAGTTGAAACTCGTTGAACGCGTGGGAAGCCCCAAAACTCATTAGCGTATAAGAAACTGCTTGTTCACAACCCTCCAAATTCCCTTTGTCCGTCTATCGTCATCGTGAACGTGACGGCTTTGTTTCCAGTGATTTACATGATTTTCTCTTTTCGTTTTGTTACCTAATATATTATTCATTCCGTCTAAGCCCCTTCAACATGTGTTTGAAGGACAGCTTCGAGTTAAACTAGCTCCATAATCTCTGTCTTCCTCATACCATTTATTAAAATATTTTCAAGTTGACTATCTCGAACTATTAGATTTCATTCGGTTTTCTTTTATTCTATAGTATGCGATCGTGGAGTAGAAATTCGATGAAGAAGATTATCAATAAACCAGGACAGCCTCCGTCACCAGGACCCAACCCAGCTCGATCTAAGAAGATCTCCGGTGGAGGATCCAAGAAACTTCAACAGATGCTAGGGGCTAGTGAGAGTGATATCGACCTGTTGCTACGTCCAGCAGAAATCGTACATACCACATCACAGAGGGTAAATATATGAGCATTTGTTTTCTCGACTTCAACCAAATCTTCCTTGTTTCAGTCATCGTACTGATTATCAGCAAAATCGTACTAATACTCACAATTCAAAATCTTCAAAACTACTGAAAATAATATCAATTCAGTAGTTTTGAAGATGTAAAAAAAAATTTTGTTTTCAGTGTAACATCAGTGTTTTTATCATGCTTCCACTGAATGTTACGTAATTCGGAACACTGCGTTGTAGTTCTTTCGAAAGTGAGGCAATGTCTTAGTTTTTGCTATTTTTTCTTTCGTTATTTGTGATAAGTTTTCTCTTGATAGTGTACCTTCTCAAATGTATGGCAACAATCAGTGCATTTTGAACGGAATTCCGTAATGCGATAAATCAGAAAATACCGTTATGTCAATTGGCTTGTTTTTATTGGTTCAATTAATACTCTGCGTGACGTCACTGTTTTCATCATTCATCGAATACCTGCAGAACCAAGTACATGTCTAGCGTAACCGGAACTTTACTAGAATTTCTCTCGTGGTCCAATTGTATAATAACTGAACTGAGAAATCTTTCTTAAAGATGTACTTGCTATGATCAGAAAAAGTTGTTTTCCTCGTAGGAGGCTCGATACTGTTCCGTATACGGTGGAAAGTAGTTCTACAAAGGTGAGACTGAAATCTGACTTAGCGTTGCGTTGTTTGCTGTTCTGTCGTGCTTGGATTTCACAGAATTATTTTAAAACTAGATGGATGACTGGCCGAACCAGTGCTTCTGTGCGAGGATTTTTCAGCCGTGTAGTATCTTAATTCCCTTACCACTAGTAATCAGTGAAAAGTTCTGCCGTTATCATGCCGTATAAATCATTTCCCTTTGATCGGTTTTAAAGGCTTAGTATATAAATGCTTTTTCGCATAAAGACTTTGTCTCGTAATGTTTCATGATGCTAAGTCATACGGTCACTTCATGATATTTGTTTTTCTTTGGTCCACCGACCAAGGCTTTGGAAGGAGTCTAGCACATGTTAATTTCGTGTTGAAAATAGAGCGATCTATATACTTATTTTAAACTTATGATGATCATTTTACCTAGCGTGTGATTATGAACCAGATCAGGTAGCTTGTATCAACTAAAGGTCTTGTCTCCTTTCGATTGAACTTTATTTTTATAACTGGTCGTGTCGTTCGGTATTTCTCCAACACAGACAAAACACTGATCTCTTTACAAAGTGTTTTGTAGTTGAAATTGCGGTTGGAGATTGGTATTTCATTCTAATACTTCTGTATTCTTTGGTTATCTGTTTAGAATTATTATCGGCGTTTTGATATTTTGTCCGTCATTTCAATCTTATAGAGCATACCAGAAGAATGTTCCGAGGAAGTACTTCTTGAACAAGATGCACACGACATAAGCAAAGGGGTCAACGAAATCAAAATATACCCTGTCAGCGACGACGAGGACGAAGAAGAATTTGATGATGATCCATTTCATGGTGAGCGAGGGGAAGGGGAAGGACAGGAGGAGAATGAATCGTGTCAAGATGAAGAGAGCCAAGACGATACAGATACACTGGGGAAAAAGAAGAAAGAAGATCCCGAAGCCATAGCACTGAAAAAGAGAACGTATGTAAATAACCGAGCGTGACAGGATAATGTGACACGTAAACTTGCACGCGTAAACGTTTTCGATCTGCTATATATCGAAAACAAAAACGGTGACCACCGTTTTTTATTTTAGTATTTTATAAAGAATTACATAAGTTGTCAGTGTTCCAAATTTGAAGAAAAATATACGTTAAAAAAATAAGCCATAGTTAAGGTGGCTCCAAGGAGTTATTTTTGAGTCATACTTCCCTTTTTGAATCCGCTTATACATACTCTTACTTTAGCTCAATGAATCTGAATTTTATACCAGTTGTTAGACTTGGATGAAAGTTTTGAACGATGTTCTTTTTATGCTTATCAGCTTTTCAATAGCAACGATAAACAAACTCCAAGGAGTTATTTTTGAGTCATACTTCCCTTTTTGAATCCGCTTATACATACTCTTACTTTAGCTCAATGAATCTGAATTTTATACCAGTTGTTAGACTTGGATGAAAGTTTTGAACGATGTTCTTTTTATGCTTATCAGCTTTTCAATAGCAACGATAAACAAACTTTTCGAAAAAAATTTTTTCCTAAATATCTTTCGAAATTGGGCTACCCTTGCAGTGCGAATAATTGCACTATAATTGCAATTATGATATAATTATATTATAAGTGAGGCATGATCCCCGAGTATTGGCACGATGCCGATGTCATGCTTGGCCAAACTGAACCGCTCCAACTATCAGGATCAAAACAATTACTACAAAGCCAATAATACATATCCAATCGAAGTGGATACTTTGAATCGATAAGACTTTGTTTTAGTTGAGAAGTCGTCGAAAATTAAAAGCTGCCGGGCATTAAGAGTAGTTTAATCGCATTGGATTGGGTTTTGCCGAATTATATGCTTTGTGTTTGTTATTATCAACTATATTAAGACTTTCTTCTTCTTGAATATTCTAGATTTGTCTTGAAGGAACTCATTCAAACTGAGCAGGACTACGTTGTTAGTCTGGGAGAAGCCGTTGATGTAAGTAAAACTTACCATACTGAACTTAGGCTACTGCTTCGTTCACTTCCTGATATAGAAACAGAAAAACTTACATAGTAAAAGGATTCATAAATATGTAAAAGAATAGCGCAGCGCGGGTATTCTAAATATAGATGTCACCGGCACCATTGGCCCACCCCCCTCCCCTCCGAATGACATATATCTCAAAATCCACAATAAATGTATAGGAGATTAGTACTCCACTCTCAATTTTCTTTACATTTTATCATCGTTTTTCCAACAAATCGCCATAACCCGAAAGATACCTGAAAAGATATGCACATCACTAAGTATTGGTATTAGGGGAAATATCAATTTAATTGAAGATATCGTGAAAATTTTCATACATTTCCAGAAGTAGGTAAGAAATCTGTAACAACCGCGCTGGGTTCTATAAAATGTGTCTATGCAGTCGTCTATGCAAATTATGCCTTTATAAAACCTTTCGTTACTATTACAGGGTTACATTGCGGAGTTCAATAAACCTGATTTACCAGACGAACTAAGAGGCAAAGAAAGGACTGTCTTCGGAAACATAAAGCAAATCTACGAGTGGCACAAAACGTAAGATTTTCAAGTTTTATTGTCATTTTTAGAAACTAGGGATTAACTCAGTTCTGAATTTAATTAAAATTTTTTTTTAAATTTTCTCGGCAGAGTGTTTTGTAAAGAACTGGAAAAATGTGAAGATGCCCCAGAGAAACTTGCCTCTGTGTTTTTGAAGGCTGTGAGTATTAAGACTTATTAATAGCACAGTAATTATTTGAAACAAACCACCCTAAAAGTTGAATGTTTTGATGGCCATGCAGGCATCCAGAAAACAAGTCATTCACTTCTCTAAACTCTCTAAAAAAGTCGATAACGCCAATTTATTATTAGATATACATTGAAAAGTCTGACCTGGCGTATATTGACGAATTTTTGAAAGGATGTGAAAGTGGTGAATAAAGAGTCTCATCATTGTCTTACTATGTTTGTTGATAGGAGCGGAGGCTACAAATGTATGTCATCTATTGTCAAAACAAGCCCAAGTCTACAGCACTCGTTCATGAATTCAAGGATAACTACTTTGCCGTAAGTTGACCGAGTCTTTTTAAAACCGCTTTTTTCAGTCGTTTTATTGTTTAAACATGTTTTCGTATCATGAAATGCTTTATTGTTTTAAATAGTGGAAGCGAAGAACGAATATATTGTTGTCACTATTAAGTGGCGGATCCAGAATGATTTCAAGGGGGGTGACTGGTACCTAGCAAGGCATTACATAGTGTCTATTTTGGTCTTATCTTATCTTTTATTCTTATTATATTTAACTATAAGGGAGATGACTAGTCAACCAATATCCCCTGGATCCACCCTTGCTATTAAAAGTTTTTCCTATTATACTGATGAAAAGCTATATTTCTTTGTTTTAGGATATGAAAGAACAACTTAGTCACAGGTTTTCCATCGAGGATTACCTCATTAAACCTGTTCAACGTATAATGAAATATCAGTTGCTGTTGAGAGATTTTGTTAGATATACTGAGAGAGCTGGACTAGATGTTGTTGAACTCAAGGTATGACTATTTAACAATTGTACAGAATTGTTTAGTTTTTTGTTACAAGAATAGAAATTGTTTTACAGTACTGGAATTAACTTTCTCTAAAAGTACACCTAGTCATTTAATTTTTATATTGAATATCTCAGCAACAAAAAAGTATTTTACCATAACTGTGAAATTTCTCGCGCGCTGATTGGTCGAGAGTCGTGGTAAATAAGAGGACATACTGATAGGATGACGAATCGCTCGCCCATGGAGCAAGCGCGCGCTTCAAATGGTTCTTTCTTTCAAACTTTTTCTTCGTTTTTGGTTCTTTTATTTGACTTTGTTATGGTAAAATACAAATTTCCGATAGTTTTGCGTGGTATGTCCTTATTTACCACGATATAACGTCAAAAGTTGGTCAAAATTAGTTATGTACCCACTCGGCTACGCCTCGTGAGTACATAACATTTTGACCAATTTTTGACGTCATATCGCGGTAAATAAGAGGACATACCACTCTAAACCATCGGAAATGTATTAAGTGCACTGTTCAGAGATTGGGTTCCCATTTAACCATTTATTATTTGCTTCCAAACACACACACTGCTTTGTTTTCAGTAACAACGTCTTTATTTTTGTGACATTTTTTTAATTTTAGAAAGCCCTTCACTTAATGCATGTGGTTCCTAAGAAAGCTAATGATATGATGAATGTTGGAATGCTTGAAGGATACACGGTAAGAAAAGTATTTCTTTTATGTTGACCTTCGACTAAAATAGTATGGTACAGGTTCCGCTGTCCCGGGCACACTAACCTTTGTTCTTGTATTTCCAGGGCAAAATAACCGCTCAAGGCAATCTCATAATGCAGGTAAATGTTGTAATGTTGTATTAGAATAAGGATACATATATTTTTTTGTAATTCATCAAGAGAAAATGAAGTAAGGCCCGGTCAAACGTCGATCTTCTCATGAGTCGAACGCACTGAAAACAATGGATAAGAAGGCGGTCTACTTTGATGCCGTTAGGTTCGGCTCATGAGAAGATTGACGCTTGAACTGGGCCTAAGAGAAGGAATCTCTCGTATTTACCAGCTGAGCGGCATTACATTTTCTAACCAATCACAGTCCGTCGTGATTTTTTATGGCCGACCCTATGTTCAAGCACTTTTTTCTACCTGAAAACTATTGACAATTGAATCCAATACATTTTAAGTATTTTATAGTTTACTTTTCTGCACGCGCATTTACTGCACTACTACGCTCAGTGTTTGCTCACGTTTTCTTGTATTTCTCTTATTTCGAATCTGCCCTGAAGATGAACGTGTCGGTCAAAAGCTTGTTAAAATAAATGTAAGGCGACAGGAGATTGAAATAGCAATTATTTTAACTTCCTGGGTTTTTTTTGTTTGCATTTATTTTGCAAAGCTTTCATGCCGGTGGTCATCTTCAGGGCAGATTGAAATGAGAAAAACATTAGCAAACGGCAGCGTGGAGCGCCTGCAAAAAAAAATGAATGATATCAATGGATGATATTTTTTAGTATCGACTCTAAAATTAGCATCAAACAGTGCTCACAATGGGGCACGGAAATTCCTTCTCTTAGTTCATTTTCTTGTGAATCCATAAATTTATCACAGACCAACTGAATCAATTCATTGTGATTTATGCAGGACACACTCCTTGTGGCAGACGTCAAAAACAAATCCAAGGTTGTCAAGAGACGTGTGTTCCTTTTTGAACAACTTGTGATTTTTAGCGAACCTTTTGAGAGGAAGAAGGACTGGACAGTGTACATTTATAGACACAGTATTAAGGTACAGCGGCGAAACTAAAATTTAGATATGTTGTTAACTGTATGTCAAAGTCATTAACAGATTGGAAGTAGGATGATGCAACATAAAAATCAAAACAATATATATTTTACCATTTTACTATTTACTTCATGTAGAATCAATGCTGACAGTATTGAATTATAGACAGTATTGAATTTTACACTGAGTGCAATGTAAAACTTCCCTTTGCCATCTACTAGAATATTACAGAAATTTCTATCCCAGCAGCATATTTAATAGTTTTAATCTTCCCTAGACCAATCATATGGGTCATACTGATGGAGTCGATGATGATCCTTGTAAGTTTGCTATTTGGACAAGCGAAGGAAATGAGTCCGAGATCTTTATCATGGCTGCCAGCTCAGAAGAAGCCAAGAACGACTGGGTTAATGTTCTCAATAATCTTCTCGAATCACAAAATGCTTTTGCTATGGGTAAGTAATCTGGGTCACCGTCCAGGGAGGTGAAATGACTCTTAATCAAGAAACTGAACCCTCCCTTTTGAAATATGTCCCTATTGTCATGCTCTCAGTCAAAACTAATTTGAAACAGTAAAAAGAGACAAATCATTTAATTAAGGTGACTATCTTCTTTTTAGAACTTTTGATATGTGCCCACGATGTGTGTTTCATTCAAAATTTTATTAAGGAACCACAAAGGTTTTGAATTTAAACTGGACCAAAGCCAATTTTTTTGCACGAGACTCTACATTTTAAACCGCTTTCGTTATCGCCAACATATTTCATTTTGCATATTCAGACCCCTCACCATAACTCGTTTCTACGTTTCGCGTATCCACGAGTTAAAAATGGTCTGTTCTTCCAATGTTAGCCCCCCCCCCCCCATGAAAGACCCATAGCTAATTTTCTTTACAATATACAATGTGAAAACTATCTTGGCGTCTATTGTGAATATAACCTATTGGAATGCGAGTGCAATTTAAACAGTGCCAGTTAATATATTTTTTAAAAACATTTTCAATCTTACCAGTGCATAGTTTATAAAAAATCCCAAATTTTATTTATTTCTAAAGACCCTTTTCACGTGACGTCAGCTCAATTTGGAGGACAAAACAAAAGAATTTCAATCTCCTGAGAATTGGAACCCATTGTTTTGCCTTCCAAATTGGGCTGCATTCCGACGTGCTGCAAGGGGTCTATTTATCCACTCTATAATGCAACCAGTTTCAAGCCAACGTATAACAACATAATAATGAACCGTTTGTTTAGGCGAAGTATAATCTTGAATGAGTATCTTAAAACCGAAGGTTACCTTATGAGACAGCGATAATAACTTGATAACAAAGTTTTCTTGTTCTACCAATAAATACAGCAATACCGGAAGAGGTTCGTCAAGCTGTTAAAGAATGGAATGAAGGTTTGAACCCTAAAAAGATTATCTCATAATAATCGATATAAATACCATCTCTACGTATAAACTTTATATAAACATAAAAGCATTATTTAGATTTAATCCTAAAATACTACTACTAAATTGAAGTTATAAAATATTTTCAAAGCAAAACCGAGATAAGGTGGCTCGACCCAGGTTTCCAGTAGGATACTTTCGCGCAGTTTTATGCCTAGGACGCATAATATTTTTTCAAACGCGAAAGGTATCGCTACTGAAAAACAGAGCCACCTTAACTACTATACTTGGCAGAGGTTTCCTCTTTTTCTCCTCTACGAGAAGAAAAAAGTTTTGGGCGGCATCAAGCAGAACTGCCGAGATTTCCTTTCCTTACCATAGAGGAGAGAACCGGAAACCTCGGTCAAGCAGAGTAAGAATAAACTAGTGCAAAACTGAACTTTTAGCATAAATTGGTCTTGTCAATCGAGCATAGTGGTATAACTGCAGCAATGTTTTGCTTTGTAAAGGTTTTTTCTTATTGCAAGCTGCATAAATTCATTTGGCAAATTTAATTATCAAACTAAGTATATAAAACAATTAAAACAATTGTAACCATTAACAACAACAATAAAATATAAAATGTTCTTTGGTGTTTGGTAGGAGGACCCTTTTCTTTTCTTTTCGCTTATAGTGCTACCTTAATTCAACAGCCTTGGAGAGACCAATCGAGTATCAAAACCAAATGGAACGTAAGAAAAACGAGCCAGTCCCTGCCTTTCCTATTGGGCCTGTAACGACAAAAGGTCAGGTGACTCCAGGATCAACTACTACTACCACTACTTCATCTTCTAATCCAGCCTTAAATCATCGAGCATTCAGTTTTCCTGATACTGGTTCGCTTATTAGACAACCAGGGGTAGGTTCAGCATTTATTTATTTGGTGTATTTGCAAGTCGTGTTGCGTTTGACTGTGGAATCATATTATATAGACATCTTGTTTTTTTCCCAGCAATATGACAAACGTCATGTGATTGGTTTAACAGATTATCATATGATTACAAATGCACTCTTTGCGTCTAATGTATTGATGTATTTTTTCATGAATAGTCTGGTAGTAGCCCAGCCATACCACAAAACCAAGGAGCGGTATCATCACTTGTCAAACATATGCATCTAGTAGATCTGGAGACAGCAAAATCACTAGACGAACTCACTTCACCCTTCCCCTCACAGTCGACGGTAAGTAGTATGCATAATAGTAGACTTGAGGTCTGAGTATGCATAATACATTGTAGAATAATTCAGAAATAGGTTGTGTATCCACGAGTTAAAAACAAACGCTTGCGAAAAAAATACACTGTGTTTTTGCTTGATTTTCCTGTTAGCTCGTATTATTTACCAAACTTTCTTAGCCTATAAAACCATTTTTTTAAATGAATGATATATTTTCAGAATTTTATTTTCGTCTAACACTTTTATCTAAATTATATATACTATACAATGATTTACAATGTCGTCTCTCCCCATCCGTCATATTTGGTAGCAGGGTTGACCTACCTAGAAGAACCTGAGTTTCACTTGGGAATTACTTATCGATGCCTTTCTTGCCCAATCCGAGAAAGGTATTGTTATTAAGAGTCTATTTGGTACTTTTCCACAGAGAGACCGAGATAGGTACATTGTGACAGAGGATTTCAAGGGCAAAGATAAAAACCAATTGTCAATCAAAAAGGGAGAAATAGTCTACCTGGTATCTAACAAGAAAGATGATAAAAACTGGATGTACGTGTGTACTAGTACCGCTAATAAACTTGGCCTAGTTCCTTCCAAGATACTATTGAAAAAGTCCGAATCAAATAATAATACGAGTGGCGGTAAGTGACCTTCCTTCAATATCCCTACTAAGTAAAATGTTTTTAGAATTTTTTTTATATCTTTTCAAATCAGCACTAAACTTACCAGATATTCAGAGCTTAAAGTATATGAGCATTATATGTCATTATATGCATATTCGCAGCAATTCACTTGCAATATGCAACGACTAGTTAATAATTTTTGTTGTTTTATGTGCCTTCTTTCCTTATGGTCACTGTTTTAATAATGTGTTCGAATTATGTTTTTTTTTACAGAACTAGAGGTATCAAGTCCATCTAAAAGCTTATCGTAAGTAGCGTATATAGCAGCATGCATCCGATAATACTTTTGTATGGTATGTTTGAATGCATACTCTTTGAATACAGGCGTGGCAAAATGTCATCCTGTTCGAATGTCCATAACGTTTGTTAGTGTACCCTTTATTTAAGGTGGCTCCAATTTAGATGGGAATGAATTTCCTGACTAATTTAATGCGCTCGTATCGCATTAAATAACTCGGATATTTCTGAATTTAGCACATGTAGTAGCTCAAACATTAAAGTGCCTATGAAGTATCTGCAAATATGCTCAGTATAGATTCTACATAAACTGAGCTGTTGACTAGCCGAAGAAAACATGAAGTTTGGGTGATGCATCTCAAAGTTATGAATGTTTTTCCTAACATGCTAATGGCTGTGACGTCTTAAAAAAATACGATACGAGCGAGTTTAGAAGATCACGAAATCTATCTACCCAATTGGGTTGGACCCACCTTATTTTAATCTTTTCGCTTATCAGACTAAATCTGGCCAAGAAGAATGAATTATTTTTCGATTAAATTCTCAGTGTCAAGATCGATGACTAACTTTCCACCCAGCTTTGAGAAAACATTGTGAATAATCCGTTTAAACACTTTAGTATTTGTGCTGTGTTTGTTTGGTATTACCAGTTCAGTTGGTTTGTTACGGCAGACTTCTTCTTCTTCTTCTTCTTCTTCTTCTGGGTTATGGGATTTTGTTTCAGTTTTTCTATTTGCTGTTTATTTGATTTTTTAATTTTTTTTACATTTACTATTCTTTCATTAATCTTTTATAATCTCGAATGCATTATTTGTTCCCATTGTTATTGTAGCATTTTTTGTTCTTTCTGTTTTTGCCATTAACACATTTTTGTTTTCAAATTATATTTATTTGACATTTTCACAGTAATTTATTTTTTTCTGTTTTATTTATTTGTAATGTTCAGACTTCCTCGCAAGAAAACAGCGAGACACGCGAGTTTCTCGTAAGTCAGTTTTGTTTTTAGGATAACTGTTCGAGCCAGAACTCAAACCCCTCTTTTCTCTCTCTCCTTCTTGGACTAAAACTGCTCATTCTTCACGTCCCATCCCTTATCCCCAGCTGATCTAAAATATTGTCGTATCCAATAAAGCTATGCGAAGCATTAAGCCTGCGAAAATTGACTTATAAGAAATTATATCTATCATATAAACACCTAATTGCAAGAACGTTACCATATACAAATAAAAATAACAAATGTAAAACAAATGTAATTAGATGTATAGACTGATTTTTTTGAGATAATCTTGTTGGTATATTACTAAGCAGATATTCTCATTAATCTAGGCGGCTTTAAATTAAAAATTAAGAAAAATATTTCTAATTAATTCCTATTTGTTATTTCTATATAATCTTGCAATTAGGTGTAAATCTAGAATTTTTGATATTTTGTATACATTTACTATGATATTTATTATTGAGTGGGAAAATAAAATAAAGAAATAACTGTTTCCCGAGTAGCCGGACTACTAAAGGAGAACCCTCAGTTTTGCAAATTTTCTCGATATTCACTCAGATCAGCTGGCCGCGGCTCTTGGCAAATTAGATGGACGAAAACACTCCATTTTTTAAATGTCCGAATAATTCGAATATTTTTTGTATTATATGACTCAATTATGATTATGAAAACCAGATTGGCAAAAATTATAGCTTGGGAGCCACTTGTAGTTGATAAATTTGGCTTTGAAAACCTAACCGCCAATATATTTTCCACCCAGGACCAAAACACATTTCGGACAGCGGTAAGGCTACGGATCCAGGATTTTCTTCAGGGAGGGGTATACTGCACACTAAGTAGACCCAGAGGTGCAGTCATTAGAATCAAAGGGGAAAACATTATTTGGTATTGGTTATTTTCGAAGTAGGAGCAAAAAGGCGACTCAGGGGAGGGGGGTGCGCAGCCCCTGCACCCTTTCCCTGTTTCCGCCTCGGCGGTAATACGCTGTATAACGTCACTTCGAATATCAAAGAAAAGACGAAATCAGGATTAAAAAAGCGTTTTAGTGTTATATTCGCCCTGTCAAACTTTGGCAAACCACCTTATCACTTCTCGAGCTGTGAATATCGTTTCATAACTGATCAATCGCTCAATCACAGCGCGCGAAACTCTATATTCGAGTCTAAAGTTATAGTAAAGCAGAATATTTGGATTTTTTGGACTTCCAAAAATTCCGGTGTTTTCGTCCAAGTGCTCATTTAAAGTGTTTTTAATTTCAATGATTTCTTGTCCTGTTGCATGAACTAAAAATATGTTATGCTGTCAATGACTAGTTGGGAGTACCTAATTTTTTATTAGTTCTTGACAGTGAGATATGGTCTCCCTATAAGGCCCGTGTAGGAGAGCTTTCATAAAAACTGCGCGATTAATTGATCCGTTATATGAACGTTGGTTTAAAATGATAATGCATGTTTTATCTTAATTTTACTTATTTTCATTCTTTTATTAAGCATAAAAATATTTCTCACTAAATTATAAATCTATATTAAAAACGCACATTGAATATTACCAGTATAATCATATTTAAGGTGGCTCGAACTTAATTGGGAGTGGACTTCGTGATTTTTTTTAAAATGCTGGTAACGCATCCAAAACACTCGGATATTTGTGAATTTAGCACATGTAGTAGCTCAAACATTTAGGCTGTTAACAGTGCATTCGAAAATTAAATTTTGATTAGCCGTTACGGGCCGATTTTCTTACAGGGGAGTTTCATAATTTTGTTCTCCTGTTCGCTCAAAATTCTATCGATTTCCTTGAAAATCAGATTCTTGGTAAATGGATTGACATAATTGTATCTGCCGAGTTTGAAGAAACTCTCTCGAGTGCAAGTAGCTGCGCGACAAAAATAGGCCTAAAAACTGACTATAGAAATAATGCATCGATAGATTTTCTCCAAACTCTGCAGACAACTACATGTGTCGAGTGTTTTTGATACGATGCTAGCGATTTCAAAAATAAAATGACGAAATCCACTCCCAATGAAGTTGGAGTCACCTCAAGTTTCCCGTATAATCCATGCATGGTAAAAAAAATTGATAATTGTTAAAGAAGCTCATAATTAATTGCGTATTTGATTTCTGCCTGATCAGAAACGTAAAATCTAAAGACAGAGAGTTGGTCCAGACCGCTAAAGTCAAGAGAAATAAAAGTTTCTCGTAAGTTGTTGATCTAATAGCTAATTTTTGTGTCACCATGTCCCTCACCAAAATAACCATTTTTCTGTTTTTCCCCCCATACCTCAGTCGAAACGATTTTCTCACTTGCCCATGGCCGAAGCACGCCCGTGCAGGGCATAGCGCGGTCTTCGCTAATGTGACCTGGGCACACTGGGCAGCTGTTGCGTGCAGCGTCGCTCGAAAATTACATCTTGTAAATACGTCTGTCGCTCAGTTTGCTGGCAATTCAGCGTTGTCAAGGAAATGGAGCATTTTGTTAACCGCAACCAAAATTGGGCTATAACGCCACCTTAAACAGTGTCTCTAATGTTAATTCTTTTTCATTCAGTTCTTAATTATTTAATGAATGCACGTCGTTAAGCACACGGATAACCCTAAACAATCCTAAGAGTTTCATAAAACGTTTTCATTCATAAATACGATAAAAATAATTCTGGTTTGTAAAGCGTTGAATACTGATTCTTCCTTCCTGTGAAGTAGAGAGCGAAACAAAAGACCTTTTTCATACCGTGGGGAGACTTTGCACTGGAGTCCCGCCAGTCCTTGGCCATTATCTGGTTTTGGACTGCAACTTTCACAATGATTCTCGATAATTTTAATATCTCCAACTCACTAACCTGCATTTCCATTCGTAAACTTTCAATATTGCAGTTATATATTGCATGAATGATGTACCATACCTCCAGTGCCCAGTCTTCCCACGGCATGAAAAAGTTCTATTGATGTTTATTATAGCTTAAAACTAATCTTGATCATCTTTCCAGAAATGAAGCGGAAAAACTGCGGCGGAGCACAACCAAGAAAAGCTCCGAGGAGTATTTAGGAACAATGTCTGAAAAATCGAAGAAGAAAAATATAGACAAATTTAAAGTTGAAGGAGAACCATCATCTTCTAGTTGTCCTTCTAGTCCGTCCAAGGTATAACAATACTTTACTTTGCTTTTGTTCTTGTATTACAACCTCGATTATCGGCTCTGCGTGCAGGTTATTAGTTTTACTTTCATACGTGTATTTCTTTTGTAATTTGTTAAGCTATTCTTTTTGTTAAACCTTTATTCACTCAATTGTTTCATAGGGTCGCTTTCAGTCACCCGAAGAAGATGGTTAGTACACAGCCTTAATTCTTTTACTATGCCGCGCACCCTGTAATAATTTGCTCATTTTTTTTCTATTTTCTTACTATTTTCTATGCTTCACAGTGTCAGTCATTCATACCTAAACTTGTAAACTCTAATATTTAGACTGCACAGTCACAGTTTTCTAATAATAAACACGTAGCATCTATTGTATATACCCCTTGCACGTGACGTCAAAGCAGCTCAATTTGGAGTTCAAAACAAAAGAATTTCAATTCCAAGAGAAGTGGAACCTATTGTTTTGTCCTCCAAATTGAGCTGCATTCCGACGTGGGGTCTATATTGTGTATTCGCCATCTCGCATCTAAACGACCAAGAACATTTAGCCAATATCGACGAGAGCGTGTGAACATGACATAATGAATGCATTAGAGTGGGTTTCATTAACCCGCGAAACAAAGTGTACTATAATTAGAATGTAATAGTCAGATAAACACAATAGACTTTTTTGCTTTACGGCTATTTTCGAATTCGTGCACAAGAAAAACAATAGGCGAGATCAAAGATTGTACGGAATTTGCACATCTTTATGATTTGAGCAAAAGATGATTGTATCTTGTTGTAATTAACAACGAGCCGGGCCATACCAATTGCTGTGAAATTATGGGTTGTGAAATTATGACCCGGCTACAACTATTGTTCAACAACAATGAAATACGAACATCTTTTGTTCAAATTCTCAAGATGTACAAATTCCGTTCAATCTTTGATCTCCCCTATTGTTTTTCAATTGCACAAAGTCGAAAATTGTGGAAAAGCAAAAAGATCTAATAGAAAACAAAAAAAATAGAGTGAAGTAGTGCTAAATATGCTAAAGTTATTTCCGGGTTTATGAAAACTACTCTATCTGCAGATAATGCTTTTATCATGTCAACTTCACTCTTCACTCTTTGTTTTGAAACTCATTTCTCGAGTGGTTTTTAAATCACCGATGAAATATCACTTTGAGTAAGAGTTTTGGTCTTTTCCGAGACTTTAGTTTTCAGGTCAATAGAAATCAACTTCTAAATTCCAATTGGAATTTCAGTGGACGAATGGCAGCTACTCTGTAGAAATGCCACTGTTCAATGCTATTTATTTTATTTTATATTAACATTTAGGCTAAGGTCAAACGTCGAACTTTACATGAGCCGAACGCATTAAAAACACTGGATAATAAGTCTTCTTTGATGTCATTAGGTTCGGCTCATGAGAGAGTTTAACGATACGATTTTTGCAAGATATCGTAAAATATCTAGACTTCGACTGTTTTTTTTCCGCCTCGGTCACAGGTTTGGCAGACAACACAGCCTTGGTCTTGGTAATTGACGATATGCTCGCAGCTTTATCCAATATTTGTTTAATATATGTCCCGTACAGTTAAACTTTCAACCGCTTTATCGTTTCTATTTTTTTTTTCACAGCTCCGTTAAAATTCTTTGAACCACTTCGAAACTGTAGTATAGTTAGCACAGAGCCCGCTCACCTCACCTGTAAATTAATGCCTTCTGAGCTACCTTACAAGATTTCATGGAAAAAAGATACAAGCCCGATCACTAATGGGGAAAAATACAAAATATCTAGAAATGGCGATGTACAAACACTAGAGATGTCATCTTTGAGCGTTGCTGATAGTGGCGAGTTCACTTGTGTTGCTACTTGCATATTAGGAGCAATTAGTTGTTCATCAACAGTTACTGTTTTAGGTAAGTGCTTAGTAGGGAAGGAGTAGTATCCAGTCATGTGACTGTGTTGCCTCAGACTCAGTTGCCCCAACCTATCCCAGAAGAGGCTATAGTTTGCTCTGGGGCAGTGTGTAATGGAGGCGCTAGTGCTTTTTTCTCAGTAATGTCTCTTATCCCTGCTTCTTATTAGCCAATAATTTTCTCAATTTTGAAAGTCACGTAATTTTCGTGTCATTATATTTTCGCGACACTTATTTTTCGCGTCACTTTAATTTTGCGATTCTTTGGGAATCGCGAAACTAAAGTGTCGCGAAAATGTCATGTAATAAGGTATTTCAAACTGATTCCTTTATAATACTAAGTCCGTAATTTTTTCCTTCAAATACCCTTCAAAACCAGCAAACATAGAACGAAAGGAGTTTGGTTCGTATTCCGTTCGTTTTCTTTCTGTCGGACTGAACTCGTTTAATTGAGTTTTACTGCAGAAATTTCTTCGATGCTTCTTGACTCTTCCTTGAACGAAAGAAATTCTTCAGTAGAGCAAAGTCCTGCATTGTTTTTGTCTTAGTATTTTTGTTCTATGGACCTATTATGATTTCGTAAACTGAAAGTATTTCTCAAATTTCGTTAATACAACGCCCTTTAGCAGTCGCTACAAAGGGCGGCAAAACCTCACTGGTGAAAAATATCGTATCTGTACTGTGATTATTGACTTTCACGATAGTGAAATTTTAATCAAATATATAATATTGCTTGTTTTTGATTATAAGGTGTTCCAGAACCACCCTCAAAACCTCGAGTATTAGAAAAGATGACGACTTCCCTTCTACTAGCCTGGGACCCAAATCCTCTCAATGGTGGGAAGGAAGTGACCGCATACACAGTCGAATACAAAGAAACGGGTGTCAGTGTCTGGCAAGCTGCTGTGCCGTTTGTAGCAGGCGTATCAACCAATATAGATGATTTAACTCCAGGAGCAACTTACCAATTTCGTGTCAGCGCTAATAACTCAATAGGAATTAGTCGACCAAGTGAACATTCTGATTGTGTTTTACTTGAACCAGACAACGGTACGTAGATGTGTGTGGGTGCGTGCTACTTTATTTTTTGCTGTGTCGTATGTGTGTGTGTGCACTATGGTGTAATATGATAATGCCGCCTTAACACCAGCTGAGTTGACTTTCAGAACAAACTCAAGGTCAACCAATCAGAATTGAGGATTCGAGATCGTATTTTGATTACCATTTCCCATTATTCTGCCATGAAAATTTGTGAAATACGAGTTCTTCCTTCTTTAAATTAATTTAACGCTATTCGAACTCGAGGAGGAATTTTATTTTAATCAACAAGAAAAGTCTACATTGTATACTCGGAAAATGCTCGAAAAATGCTAACCAAAAATAGTGACCCATAACTCCTTTCGGGGAAGGCGATCAACTCAGCTGGCAAGAATAGTCAAACCTCAGTCTGGGTTACAAAAGAAATGGCATTTGCATTATACTTGATTATTAACTCTTAAAATAGGGAATAAAGATGAATTTGGTAAAAAGTAATAAATATTCTAACAATATTTAATTTAATTAACCCTCTAATAAACTGATAAAACAAATTTCGTTCATAAAAAGATTTGAGATAATTAAGAGTGAAGAGACTTATTTTGCTTTCTTTAAATGCATGTGTAAACGTTGTCTTATGAAAATAACTATTTGATTTTTCAGAAGATTATGTTTAACCACTCCCACCAGTTGTACCGTACTGACACGTTCTCAGCTCATCGTCCAGGTTGATCATCTACATGCGCGTACTCTAATTTGTTGTCATATAGTCTCTTTGAATAAAATAATTCAACACACATGACGAAAACATGTTTGTTTTCTATGATGAAAATGAACACGGTCTAAAGCTTGTTTGATTCCCTGATCATGCTTAATTACTTAGTAAGGAAATGAATAATAACTTAATGTATGACAAGCTTTACATTGATAATTTTACTGAGAATGTTTTTAAAAAAATGTGTAAACCAGGCATTTGGGAAGCCGGAAGTTGCTGTGAAACGACAAGAAAACGACAGCCATACACTGCAAATGGTTTTATCACTCTTTAACACCTCTCAACGTTGTGGTATCCATAAAAACAGCTATTGTCCAAAACTCTCGCTCCCCACCCCTATGTGGTTTACGTGATGTATAAAATCACTTAAAACATTAATATAGTGATAATGAAAAAAGCTATACTCCTAACAATTTTGAAGTGTTTTGGTGTCGTTCACTTGTTTCATCAGTTGTTGCATTTAGATTTAAAAAAAAAATACAATAAAATAGATGACAACGTGCTGGTTAAAATTATGTAGTTATTTGCGAAGGTGCCAATTGATTTGAAATGAATAAATTTTACTTGCTTAATATGGCTAGAGGGTCATGGGAAATATTAGGCTGTGCAGGACAAAAGTCACGTAATATCGCGTGATAACCACAGTATTTTATCTCTAACGTGACCATGCTGGCATGATCACGTAGGAGCCCCAATGTTTCCGCCGTTAAAAGCAATGTTATATGACAAAGTTATAAAATTTTGATGATTTAAGGAATAATATGTTTATACATATCTTCATAATGTGGAAAAAGCAATTTTATAGTTGTAGTTAATGAACGTATTTTACAAAGAATCAAATGATTGGATTTTTAATTTTGTTTCTTAGATAGTCGTTTACGTTGTTACAAATTGCGGGTTATATATACATTATATTCTAATTGATGAAAAGAAATTTGTAATTATAGAAAATGGTTATGACAACATAAGAACTGTTATACGGCGTCAATTCCTTATCGATATAATATTTTTTGTCAATGATCAGGTACATTGTGCTGTCGGTCTTTTGATTCCTAATTGAAGTCCTCACGCTAGTATTGGTTTCTCGCTCGTAAATTGTTGTTGTTGTTGTTGTTGTTGTTGTTGTTGTTGTTGTTGTTGTTGTTGTTGTTGTTGTTGTTGTTGTTGTTGTTGAAAATATAGCGTTCTTTCGTCATAGTCTTCCATTTATATACAGACCAAAACAGCATTTTCGATCGCTTTAGCGTGGACAAGGCCAAAACGCATTGAATAGTTTTTCGAGGAAAACGCATTAGCGTGGACGTGACCCTTTGTTGTAGCACAAGAAATGAATAATTTGATATTACATACCGGTAGATGTGATGTTAGCATTATTGTTCTTATCCTTTTGAAGCTCCAAGGCCCAGACGGACTAAAGTGCACTGCTAACTAGCCAATATTAGTGCGAGGAACTACTGTTTGTATTATGTCTGTAGTCAAAGAATGTACCGTTATAGTGTGGATACTCGAACCATGAACAGGTTTGTTTTTTTTGGACATTTTTTCATAACTATCCAATCGGCGCTCTCCGTAAAAACAAAGGAATCACTTTTTTTAGGCGTCATCCAATCACAACAAACAACGGAAAATCTTTAGAAGTTTATTTTTAAATTTCTCAAGTGAACTTATGAACTGCTAAATCACATAAATTATGCCGTTTGTTGTGATTGGATGAAGCCTAAAAAATGTTTGATCCCTTTTTATATGGGGAGCGCTGATTGGATAGTTATGAAAAATGTCAATAAAAACTTGAAGTGTTCATGCTTCGAGTGTCCGCACTGTAATTAAGGATTGGTACTTGGTTAGCGTGCATCCATCGAGTTTTGGGTGCATGCGGGAGGTTGCTAAGCACGAAGGAAGCGTAAGAGTCGCACGAGGCGTAGCCGAGTACCAATCCTTTTATAACATATCTTGATGAAAACGTCGTTTTTGTTTTCTTTGAATGCTTTTCATCCAATAATTTGTTGAGTTCTTCTTGGAAAATGAAACTGTACGCGACATTTTGACATCAGCGTGCACCCATGGGGAATTGGTACACGCTCTTTGACCAATCAGAGCGCGTGTTATATCTTGAATATGTTATAAATCTTGTTTGATAATTCATATAAAGATTAAAGTGTAGGTTCGCGGTGGGCAATTCGGTTAAAAAAATCATTTGCACGTCGGGGTAAATATTATTCCGGCTGTAGTGTCATAATTTTAAAGGGGCACTTGGATGAAAATCGATGAAAATTTGAAATGTTGACTGAGTTGACTAAGATATATGCAGACTTTTATGAGGCTCAGGATTTGTTACATATGAAAATTATGGGGGGGGGGGGGGGGGGAGACAGGCGTATCCTCTGGTTATTTAGCTTTAAAATGATATACAACACAATGGAGTAATATTAAACCTGACGCGCAAATGATTTATTAGAGGGCTTAAGATTCGCGTTTTTTTCTCCCACAAACAGCAAACTTGACCAAGTTTTCTTCGTTTTCCTGTATTTCACTTTACCTTTTGCAAACTTTCTTTAAAAAAATATATTTTGTTTATCTACCGTTTGGATATTTTTGCGATTCCTTTTTACTGATTTTAAAGAACTTTTCACTGGTCAACTGACGTTTCACGTTTGCAGTGAACGGGATTCTTAAACTCTATTAACCGAGAGGCACCGCGAACCTAGACAGTAACTTTAAGATGAAAGTTACGCGATAAATTGGCGTGGCTAATACTAAGTACCGCCTTAAATTCAGTAGCCAAATAAAAATTTGCATTTATAATTTATAAACAATAAAACAACTGATTATAATTCAATAAAGCTTCGCACTCATGAAAAATAAAGTTCTGTCTCTCTTTTGAGTGGTTGATAGTGAATAAAACGATCTAAACTGTCTAGGTGTAGGCGCTTAATCATTACGCCTGAGAGTAAATCGGCCGCGGTTCCATAATAACTGTCAACTAAAACATAAACGAACGTTAACATGATCATTGATATTCTCAAATCTCTTTAAAAATGAGGCGTCTTAACAAAAAGTAAGAAAGAAATCAAATCTGGCAAGGGAATAAAAGCTATTTCTTCCATTCATTGCATCAGTTTGTGCCATTGACTACAGGTTGTGAAGTGTGTTTACCATTTACAAAAAAAAAAAAAAAAAACCCCGGAAATTTCGTTTGGAAGTGGTAAACGCTTATTCGATTCGGCCAACTGGGAAATTCCCAAAATTATCAAATCGTCTGTAAAGGTGGCTCTCTTTTCTTGGTCGGAATTTCCAATTGGATTGTTCGTGTACCACTTATACTTATTTCAATTAAGTTAGTCATCAAAAACCTAAAAAGCTGAAGTCACTAAGGATCATGGAAAACAATTCGCATCAAACAAATGAAGGGCAACTACTCCCAGCAAATCGAAGTAAAATAAACTACCTTTACTTTTACCATAGAGTTTCATATCAGTTCCATACCCTCGTCAATCACAGCCAATGACAAAGCTAATCCAGGGTACGTTACTTGGGGCTTTCGTCGTAAATGGAACACTCGCTGAATCCCAAGCGAGCTCTGTCAATTCGAGATTTTTGTATTTGATTTTATTGGAAGCATGGGTGGCGTAGCGTTGAGAGCGCTCGTCTAATACCAATGTGACCCGGGTTTGAGTCCCGCCAGGATTAGTGTCGCATGTGAGTGGAGTTGCTTGCTAGAGTTGCTCTCCTGTGCTTCTAGGGTTTTTCTTCGGTTTTCCTCCCTTCGCAAAAATCAACTTCTAAATTCATATTTGAATTTCAGTGGACAAATAGCTACTCTGTAGAGGAGGAACTGCTAAACCCCTTTTATTTAATTTTTTTTATTCATACTGATTTAAACCGTTTAGTCCCAACCGAAATTTCCGGATTTTTTCGTAAATAGTAAACACCGGAACTGTGGTTAATGTGTGAAAAACGTGATTTGATGTGATCAAGACGGTGTCCCTAAAACTGCTATAATAAATCGGTAAATGAAATAAAAGTTACTCGCTACAGATTTTTTTTTTTACGATTTAGAATTCTTGGTGTTTACCGATTAAAGGGAACTTGTTTTTAGATTCCATTACAGATCTGGCTAAAACCACAGTTCGCCACCCCAAAGCCTGTGATATCACATGGAAAAATGATATTGACACATACTATAATATATATGCTGAACTTGGCAGGTAAGTTGCGCTATAAATTATGACAACGATCACAAGTCACAAAGATAGAGTTTAGGGTCATGCAATATTGTTTTCTGTCCCCTGCTAGTTTGTCCTTTGTAAATTCAAATTGAAATCTCAAAAACCACAGAATTACCATGGCAGCTTTCACAATTGTATCAATCAACTATAGACCCATTTCACGTGACGTCAAAGCAGCTCAATTTGGAGAGCAAAAACAAAAGAATTTCGCTCCCTTGAGAATTTGTCCTCCAAATTGAGCTGTATTTCGACGTGCGTCTATACACGTTTTGGACTCTGTATTTAGACAAAAAGTGCAAAGCCTTTAAATTTTGCACGAGACGTTATTACTTCTTCGCTGAAGTTTTATAATTCTTCTAAATACTTTTGAATCTCAGGGACCGCGGAGCGTAATTTTGATTGGGGGGGGGGGGGGGGGGGAAGGGCTAACGACCACCAAATACCTAGGGGGTTTGGGGGCATACTCCCATTATTGGGGGGGGGGGGGGGGGGGCAAATTGAGGCCCCCCGCGGTCCCTGAATCTTCTTACTTTTGTTTCGTCGAATTAAGATCAGTAGGTCCTTACTGTGTTACCCCGAGGGGCAAGGGCGAGAGAGAGAGAGAGAGAGAGAGAGAGATTGTGCTTTTCTCACTCACTCACTCCCTAGTTCCCTCCCCTGTGGATGCAGTCATAACCCGCATAAAAAAACACTATTTTTCCAGGCCAGGCTGAAATGGTTCTTATCTATTTGGTATCTAGTGAGAAATCAGGCTTAGTTGGTTCTTTATCGTTTCTTATTTACAAACCAGAAACAAAAGACCTTTCCCGAATTCGCTTAGATGAACACCAACACTTAGATGACCGTTTATCAAGGCCAACTTCCACTTGAAACTATAACACTATAACACTCCACTATAACAGGAGGGAATTTGGTTGTGCGCATGCGCGACCAGTTATGTGATTTCAACCGAAACTTCGATAGGTCATTGAATGCAAGAAACTGAGTTTTTCAAAACGGTTTTATTGCTACTTCCAAGGCTGACATTAGTCTTAACTGCCACCGGAAGCTGCACGAAGACTTCGGTATTTTTTGAGGGAAAAATGCAATTGGACTTCTATCGATTGTTCTTCGTATCAGAGTACTGTCACTCACACACACTACCACTACATTATATATTCTATGCTTGCAACTCAACTCACATGTTGACTTTTTACGGAGAGAGGAAACCGGAGAACCCGGAGAAAACCCTCGTGGCACAGGAGAGAACAACACAAACAAACTAAACTCACATATGATCCGACTCCAACCCGGACCACAGCAGTGAGAGGCGAGCAGTAAACCACTACCGGCCATCCATGTAAACAAACCAACTAAACACTAAGGGTGCTTTCCATTTGTCCAGAAAACCGGTCGATGAAACCGAGACAATAATGGTTCTAATGGAACAGTTCAAACCAACTATAAACCTACCAACTATGAACGTGCTAATTAGAAAACTGGGCTTGAGAAATTCCGAGAAATTCTCAAATGGTTCAGACAATTCCAGTTGGTTCGTACTGACCGGAATAGCTGGACAAGCTTGTAAGGTGCTCCTCTGTTTTCGGTTCGAAGTGAGTTCCGAAAAAGTGCCAGTTCCATTTGTATTCCAACCGATATTACCGGTTTTTCTGGACAAATGGAAAGCACCCCAAGGGAACACGCTTAACATCTTGAATCTTGAAGTCATCATGTCGGAAGAGGCGGAGTGTAAAAGCAGAGTTTATATCAAGAAAAAGGTCGATAGTAGTTGTATTAAGGAGGAGTCACAGGAACTAGCTGATGCCTGTGTGTCAACTTCAAGGATGTTTCTGTTGACGAGATGTGGAATACATATGAGAAAAATATCAATCTAATTATGGATGCCGATTGTATACCTCATAAGGTAACCAGCTCGCGATACAATCTCCCTTCGTTCAATTGTTCACTCGGAAGACAAACAAGAGCTAACGACTTTATAACAAAGCTGAAAGATCGGGTAATCATGTACACTGGGAAAAGTTCCGCGCAGCAAGAAAACGCTTGCACAAGAATTAAAGTCTACAAGAGAAAAATACGTCTCTGACTATCTTGGCGAGGCAATGAGGAAAATCCTAAGCTTTTTTTGTCATTCATTAAGCAACTTAGGAATGACGATCCAGGAGTAGCTGATTTTAAAGCTGATGGAAAGATCATTAGTAATGGTAAACAAAAAGCTGAACTCTAGAATAAGCAGTTTTCTGGTGTTTATACTTATAGGAAGATCATCTCTCGAGCATTGTCACACTTTTAGGAGTCATTAAACAACTCAGTTCACTGAAGCCAAATAAGGCCTGTGGCCAGGACGAGATTCCTTCTTGGTTCTTGAAAGAGTATGCATCTGAAGTTGGGCCTATTTTAACAGCTATTTACCAAGCCTCAATTGAATCTGGAGTTGTGCCATCTCGATGGAAGTACGCAAATGTATGTGATGTATTTATGAATGGAGAAAAGTCTGAACCTTCAACTACAGACCTATATCATTGATCTGCATAGCATCGAAAGTTCTCGAACATATTGTTTATAGTCATATGCATGTTATGAAACGCCTAGAACAACATAAGATCCTCAAAGATGTACAACATGGGTTCAGAACTAAAAGATCTACAGTAACCAAGTTGATCAAAGAAAATAAAACTATTCATGCTGCAATACTGGACTTTAGTAAAGCCTTTGATAAGGTTCCACATCAGCGCCTTCTTAGGAAACTTGAATACTATGGTATTCGTGGTAACCTGCTCACGAGTCATTCTTAACTGACCATTCGCAGTCGGTAATTTGTGATGGTAGTCGTTCTCAGCCACCATTGTTACATCTGGTGTCCCGCAGGCACGGTCTTAGGGCCGTTATTATTCCTGTTATCTTTAATTGACCAGCAAGAAAACGTACAGTCTTCCATCAGACTGTTTGCTTATGATGCGCTGTTATATGGTATTATTGTTATTGAAGATGACTGCGAGACAGATTGCAGATGGTGTTCAATCCTTCTAAGTGTTCTCATGTCTGCATTTCTGCTAAAAAGTCACCTTTATTGAAGAAATATGTCTTCTGTGGAATCGAACGGGAACAGGTCGATTCCGTTTCTTACCTTGCAGCCACCCTAACTAACAAATGATCTGAAATGGTCTCAGCACGTTACAACCACCTCCGGAAAAGCAAGTAAAGTATTGGGTATGATAAGGAGAAACTTTTGGAACTGCCCACAGCCGGACGTAAAGGAAACAAGATACATGACTTTGGTTCGTCCAACGCTTGAGTATGCTTGTGAAGCTTGGGACCCTCACTTTAAGAAAGACATTTTCTCTCTTGAACGCCTTCAAAGGAAAGCAGCACACATTTATCACCTACTGCTAGTGTTACTGATATGATTAGTGACTTAGGGTGGACTAGTTTGGAACTAAGGAGAACAACGTTTAGAATAATTTTAATGTAAAAGATGAGTAAAGGTCTTATTGACATCGTTGTAAACCGTTATCTTTGTCCCCACATTAGTAGAATCAAATCAAATCATACAAATTAAGGCTACTAAGGACGTTTATTTTTATTCTTTCTTTCCTAGAACTATTAGACTATGGAACAGCCTACCTGCAGATTTAGTTGAAAGTAGTTTTTTAGGGATCTCTAATTCCAAGCTTTCGCGTTATCTAGTCAATAACTAGTATAACTAGTCATTAATAAATTGGATTTTTTTTTTTATTTATTTATTTATTTTTTTCTTGCATCATTTGTTTTCATTTTCATTTTTCATTTGTTTCATCTTATTTTTAAATTCGTAGTTTTATTGGTTTTTATAGTCGGTGTGATGTCACAGGACTTTACCAATTTAATAAATGTAGATGTAGTAGTTAATAATATTCCCAATGGCCCAATAAAGCTTTAAACTTTTCATATAACAACCAGTCTAATTTCTCAGGCTGGAGTGGTTCTTGTATTTTAGGTGCCTAAATGGTAAATTTCAGCCTGGTGGTTCTTAATCCACTGGTTCTTTTATGCGAGTTTTTACTGTATTAAAATAACTACAATTTCTAGCTCGTCCATTACCCAAAGCCAAAACAGACAGTGACCCAAGGAAAGTAGAGGAACTGCTTGCAGTCTTTCCGTCAATTTAATTCACATATATTCGTTGTAACAGAGGCCGGTACTCCGTAGTAAAGAAATGCGTAGAGAAAGTAACAGGAAAAGAAAGTGCAGCAAAGTTGATAAAGAAAAGGCTTTCGTCTTTAGAAGACGTAGAGCGAGAGGTCAACATCCTTAAGAAACTCAAACATCCTCATCTGTGTTCGTTTATTGATGCATATGACACGCCTAAGAACTACCTAATAGTCTTGGGACTACTGTCTGGCGGTCGACTGTTTGATTATCTTGTTGTGATGGATAACCTCACAGAGAAAGCAGCTATTGGATACATTCATGAAATTCTAGAGGGAGTACAGTACTTACATGACTTGAATATCGTTCACCTCGACTTAAAGGTACGTTAGACGAACAACCAAAAACATTTACGCCCACACACAATGTGGCAATATTTTTGATACTTGGCACCCCCCACAGGTAGCCCAAGCTATGGTTCTGAATATATATATATATAGAGAGAGAGAGAGAAAGTATGGCAGATCAAAAAATTTCTTTAAAATAAAATAAATTCATATTTTATTGTTTCTTTACCGGTATATCAATGTTTTATTGCATGTTTGTGGTTTTATTTTAAAGAAATTGTTTGATCTGCCATACTTTCTCTATATATATTCGAACCATAGCTTGGGCTACCTGTGACCCCCCTTGAGGGAAAAGTTTTCATGCTGTCGATACATATCACAAATATCTTAAAAATAAATTAAATATAATAACAGGCACGTCACGTGTTTCACTCTGCAGCCTCAGAATTTTCTCTTGGATGGCGGTCCCTTACAAAAAGTTAAAATTATCGACTTTGGCAGTGCTAGAGAGCTGACGGGAAAACCAACCACATGCTCCATCTGTGGAAGCCCTGAATTTTCAGGTACAGCTTACTACACTAGACGTACTTGTCAATCAACTAAATGCTAATTTTTCATTCATTTTTTATCAATTCATCAGCACCAGAGCTAATTAACGGCGAGCCAGTAACCTGCAAGATGGATATGTGGTAAGTATTGCAAATAGACCTGTGGCTAGACGGCGAGCAGTCCCTCTATTTTCCTGGGTCACTTTCCGATCTTGTTTAGTTAGTTAGGCCGAGGGAGTTTGATCATTGCCAGAAATACGGGGCATGAGCCTGCTCACACATGCGCAATGATGCGTTTCAGCTTACAAAATAGCCGCCGAGTTTTATAGGAAATGTATGGGGAATTTAGAGCTTCCCTGATTTATAGCGAATAGGGGTTTTATCTACTCTGTGCCGGACCCGCGACAAACAACCTGCCCAACAAGCTACTAAATAAAAGTAAAATCGATCATTGAGTCAAGCGATAAAATAGTTCCTTGACTACTTGCCTTCGGAAGCTCTAGATTCCATACATCGTCTGTAAATCTGGCCATACTCGAGCTCAAAAGCATCCCATTTGAAGTCGAAATAATCTACGAAGTGAAAGTGCTTGACTCGGTAACAACAAACAAGTGTTTAATAAATCAAAAACAGCTTTAAAACGGATAATATGCCTTTTGGAGTTAGTTCCCAAGAAGTTTGAAGTTAGCGACTCGACGCCATGATAGTCCGTAGTTTTCAGTTAAAAATTACAAAAAGCCTTAAATAACTTCACAACACTTGCAATGCCGCCATTTTGCTTTTAGAAGCTTCCATTGACTGCTTGGATACAATCAGGAAGCCCAAAGGCAAGATTTACGTTTGAAGCTTTGTTTATTGATCTTCATGGGCTACCTGTGGTGAGATTTTCGCAACGAAATTATATTGACTGTTCTTTTAATAAAATTTTTTGACATGATTTTTTTCTAACATGGCTCAGTTAATTAGAAATATGTCCTTGGGGACCATATTATTTATATTTTTTATATTGGTAACACCGCTGACCATGTCCAATATTTCTGGTTATGTTGCGAGTCAAATATCCCCAGAGAAGGGGGCTCGGGAGGGAGGGAACAAAGGAAAATAGAGGTACGCGTGTTTTTCATTCAGACTACTAATGAAGTGTAATCTCGTCTCAAATGACGCGCTCCGAAAACTTGGGTGACCTAGGGTCCATTCACGCTAAAAACTGAGGAACAGCAAACAGTGAAATTATATTTGAAGAGTTTGAACACAGGTAGCCCAAGCTATGTATGAGAATGCATAGAAGCTGAGCTGATATCTGCGAAGTATTTAAAAAATACTAGAAATGTAACCTAGTAACGAGTCTAGTCTGGTATTTATGACTTGTTTTACATACTTCACCAAAATAGGTATTAAAAAATAGAGGTAATTTCCTAATAAGTCTTGTTTTTTTTTTTATAGGAGCATTGGTGTTGTTACCTATATCATGTAAGTGTCTGAAAGTGCCTATGAATACACGCATCAAGAATTCCGCGCTGCTGCTCAATGCGCATCCTCAGGGGATTAAAAAGTGGGATAAAATTTGTAAAATATGCTATATTTTAGTTGTATCTTTCTTGTCAAGTACAATTTTCACTAAATATTAACGATCGCGTACCGTTAAGCGAATTCTGAATCAAATATACCGAAAAAATGCATATTATACAAAATATTATCCCACTTTTTGATCCCTTGAGCATGCGCATTGAGCAGCAGCGCGGAACTCTTGATCCGTCTATTCTGACGGTTTAGTTTGAAAATTACTTCTACATGTAGAGTATAATACGATTGCACAGTTTTACAGATATGGGCTTCTCATTTCAGAGATATATAGGTTTAAGGTGGCTCCAATGAGTTATTTTTTAAATAACACTTCACTTTATAAATATGTTTATACATGCTCTTACTTTAGCTCAATGAATCTGAATTTTACACGAGATGTTAGACTTGGATAAAACTTTTGAACGATGGTCTTTTTATGCTAATCAGCGTTTCCATAGCAACGATTAACAAACTTTTCGAAAAACAGTTTTTCCTAAATATTTTCGAAATCGGGCTAACCTAGAAATGCGAATAATTGCACTATAATTGACAGAGTGCAGCAGAGTGTGTTTTACTACCAGTAACTCCCAAGTAAACACACCAAAACTCTACTACGACATATATTTTGGTAATAAGAATCATAAATGATTGATTAAAAACTGTCATTACCTTACTAGGGTAGGAATTTCGTCTTTTAAATGAATCCTGGGTCGACGTCTCATTTGCCTTTTTTCAAATTTTAAACCTATCTATCTCTGAAATGGGAAGTCCATATCCTGTAAAACTGTGCCATAGTGTTATACCTTAGAAGTGATTTTCAAAACAAATATTAGAGTTACACTTTAATGGGTTTTATTCAACCCTTATGTAAGATTCCTTGAAGGAAGGTTGTCTAGTAATATCCATTTACGTTTAAAAGCACAGCTTTTCCTTTACGGATTAGCAACTTATCAACAAAACGCACTCCAGACTAGAAGTTTTCGCCGTTCTCCTGATTTCGTCTGGTAGGATAAATGCATAACTTCAGTTCTCAAAAATAATGGCATAGCTAAGTTGTACACTGAACTGTGCCCTTTTTTGTTTTGTCCATCATTTAGCATCCCTTAAGAGATGTTATTGTATTCTGTTCTCCAGGTTATCTGGTATATCACCTTTCCAGGGAGACACAACAGACGATATGTGTGATAAAATAAGAAGAGAGCCAGTAGAATTTCCAGACAAGTATTTCAGCCCGATATCGGCACATGCTCAAAATTTTATCCACGCTCTTCTTTTAAAAGACGCTATGTAAGTACACTACTTGACATTCAAAGTGGGAGACGACGAAATGTAACGTTATTAGTATTTTTACATTGTTGACATCCTCATAGCATCCATACTAATATTTTAAAGCTATTTTGTGATACGACAAAGGGAATGTCCTCAAAACAATTTCTCGGATTTCTTTTCCCGCCATTATTCAAACGTGTGTCTTTGTGACGTCAGTATTCATCGACTTTCTTAGCAATCTAAGTTTGGCGTTATTTTCGGTGTTTTACTACAGAAATGTTGTATTATATTTCCTTAGAAACATATACAATAAGATTTTGAAGATAAATAATGCAAATAATGGATAGAATTGTGAAAGGAAGGAATTATCTTATACGAATATATCTTATATAGCTTATATGAATTAACTCTGATAAGCTGATACTGGATATTTCAATGATAATAGGAAACACACTTAGCATCTGCAAGAAAAGCTTTAAATTTTCAAATAATTTTTGCTATTGTTGTCCCCCAAAAACGGAAAGTGTTACGGAAATGTAAAATTGGTGAATACACGAATCTCAGGTCTCGTTGTATTGTGGGATAGGGTCCAAAGTTCAATCGGGCAGAAAGTCATAGCAAATGTATGGCGGTAGAGAACCAATTACTCCATTTTATCCTTAAAAAGCAGCTTTAGCCAGAGAAAACCTTCTGAATTTCAGTTGTTGAGATAACAACTAGCTTGGGGATTGGATACAATCATTTTAAGTAATAAAAAAGCTGTCATTTTTTTTTAATGCAAGTCAATACCTTGATCAACAAGACTGTTCCAAGCGATCAGATCGCTACGAGAAAAGTCGATGCAAATTAAAAAAAGGACTATTACTGAACTCAGTGACACAATCCATTTTGAAACGCTGCTCGTGTTATCCTAAATGTGATCACGTGATGCACTTTTTGGCAACACGTGATGCACTTTTTGGTACCTCGTGATGACTTCGACACAGTCCGAACGTGTAGTGCTTGAAACAGCCAAGAAACGTCGTGCATTCTGCATAGCAACGATCGCTCAATCCGCTGTATCTTTCGCAGTGCTCGGACTATGTGTCGAAGTGATCACGAGGTGCCAAAAAGTACATCACGTGGTGCCAAAAAGTGCATCACGTGATCACATTTGGGATAACACGAGCAGCGTTTCAAAATCGATTGTGTCACGGTCTACTGAATTCAGTAATATTGAGTCATCCTGTTGGCGGTTTTGTGTTACCGATTTGTGTTACGATATATACATGTTTTTTATCTTTTAGAGAAAGAGCCGATTGTCAAGATTCCTTAAAATCGAACTGGATACGAGTGAGTCTTTTTATCATTCAAAATTGCCTGACTGACTGCTCATCTATTAATTTGTTTGATTGGTTGGTTGGTTTTCGAGCAAAGTTGTTAGTTTTTGTTCCTTTCTTTTTACAGATGATGAGCCCTCGTCCTCCAAGCCCAGTACGAACAATCAAATTAAATATATCAAGGCTTGCTGCATTTAACGCCAGAAGAAGAAATCAAGTAAGTCATCTCTTAATTTTATGATTTTTCTAATTTCAATTTGAGCTTTACCTTCAATCTTCTCTTTTTCTTTTCTTTCAGCATGATTTAAATCCGCTTTCATCAACCCGAAGTGCAGAGTCAGATTTATGATTAATTTTTTTCTAATCTAAGTAGCTAAAGATCTAGAAATGTTGAAGCGGGATATGATATTTAAGTTTTCCAGGGGCACACAAAAGAATTTGAGTTGCACAGTACTTTTACAAACGGTTTCTTGTATAAGTTAGCAAGCGAATCCCACCGCCAATCCTTCCCCATAGGAAATAAAAGGTCCTTGATTAGTTGAAATCGAAACATGTGACAGCCACAGTACTGTGCGTTTCCGAAAAGGTTGATTCTTAAGAGCGACTTTCAGTAAAAATCGACCAAACATTGGCACAAGTGAAAAAATCCATTTCGCTCATATTTTGTTTATTGATAGCCCTTAGTATGAAATACATCCTGGGGTTTTTAGTTTTAGTTTTAGAACAGTTTAGATGATTTGCCCAGAGAATTTTCTTTTGATTCTGATAGACATACATTAGATACTCCTGTGGGCATAGGTTATAAATGATTTAGAATATCTGCACATATATTTTTATAATAATTTGCATCTTCGAATTGTCGTCAAATAGGGACAGAAAAGCGTCCTCAACTGAACAGTAAAAATGATTTGTCCAGAGATTTTTCTTTTGATTCTGATAGAAATACATTAGATAATCCTCTGGGTGTAGGTTTTTTATGATTTGGAAAAAGAGCACATAGTTTTTCTAAGCCGTATTTTAAGCCCCGAATTTGCATTTGTGAACTTTGGAAATAATGAGCTTCGTAAATATTTTTTTCGGATGTTAAAACGCCAAATATTCTAAAATAAATACAACTGAAAGGAAGAGAAATATCTATTCTTTCGACAAATATATAGATAAGTGATTTAGCTGTACGATGCGCTTATTTTTACACTAAATTCCGTGATCTCAGCGGTCATTTTTTCGATGCGTAGGGCCGAAATCGATTTTTGTAAATATCTCGGGAACCAAGTAAATTTTTTCAAAACTAAAAATACCAGGATGTACATTGAACTCCCTCTAAGACGGACACCTTCGGGACCGGATAAAAGTGTCCGTCTTAGAGAGATGTCCGTCTTATACAGACATAAGGTAACTTGACACCAAAATGCTATTACGTAATGTCATGAACATACACTGTGAAAATAAGTCGGTTTTGGGTCCTTTTTAATCATCCATTAGTGTCATTGCCTTTGAACAATGCAAAACGTACAAATCACTGAAAAATGCTCTATTTACTACAAAAAATCGATCGATAATGTTCACAGTGCTAACAGTCAATACTGTATACTGTACTAAAATATTAAAGGACTCAAAGAACAGATAAAAATCGCATCAAGCCAAACTATAGATAAGATTTAAGTCTGTGCCTGTTAAAGTTCATATTACAGTACTGTAAACAAACAATGATCACGTATTTTGCTACAAGCGAAATGTATTTTACCGTATTGCTTTCCCAAGGTCGTACTTTATATTTAGGGCATATATTTCTCTCTTAGAGTGGAATTTTTGCCGAAAAAAAAAAGCACTTTTCAACTGTCCGTTAGCGACATTTAAGTGTCCGTTGTCCGTCTTAAAGAGGTGTCCGTCTTATAGAGAGTTTTTTTTACAGAAAATGTATGAGAAAACGGCAGGGACCAAAATTTAGTGTCCGTCTTAGAGAGGTGTCCGTCTTATAGAGGTGTCCGTTAAGAGGGAGTTCACTGTATTTCATACTAAGGGCTATCAATGAACAAAATATGAGCGAAATCGATTTTTTGACTTGTGCCGCGAAAAGTCGATTTTGGTCGATTTTTACAGACAGTCTGTACTACTATACTACTATACTACTGTACTACTATAGGATTTAGAACGCTTGCACCATTAATAAAGGCATTTCGGGAAAATCATCAACCATTGATATAGTCATAGAATACCAACACTAAAACCCTGCAACAGTTTGTACTGATTGTTAGCCATTCCGAGGATGAAGGAAAAACTTGGTCGAGATGGTATTGCAGTGCATTGTGGGACTTTCTTAGTGGACAAAATAGATGCCATCTTGGAAATATGTCCCCTAAAAGCCATCCCACGATGCACTGCAATGCCGACTTAACCCAATTTTTCCTCAACTTCGGAATGCCTAATTGTTACTGAGTGTTCATTACTCAACATCAGTCTATTATTATTGATATAAGGATGTCCCTTTTAGAGCACCACCCCTCAAAAGTTAAAATGGAGAGAAAAAGATAATTCAATAGAACCTTGCAGCACTTCGGAATGCACAATCAAATGTAAAATAAAAATAGGGGGTCACCGTGCTAATAAACACGATTTAGTTTCAAGAATCAAACTCATGAGAACTGGAACCTATTGTTGTGTTCATCGAATTGAGCTGCATTCCGACGTGCTGCAAGGAGTCTATTCGATCATCAATTTATTTTCTTTGACTTAGATTACTTTCTTTAACTTTATAGCAAAACACAATTTAGACTTGCATAGAAGAATACAAATTCTCGTTTTTTAAATCGTGGATACGCGAAGCGTAGAAACAGTTATTGTGAGGGGTCTGAATATGTGTCGCTCGTTAAGATGGTAGCAGATCGATATTTAAGCGTTTTTTCATCTTACATCATCTGCTTACGAACGTTACACAAATGTAATTTTAGCTCTCTAAAGCTCCTTGAACCTTTAAGTGCTCAAGACCTTATCTATATTAGGAAATTGAATATCTAGTTTTTGATGTGGGATGATATGTAGCACTGAGCATGCGCGCACACACGAACATTGCTTTACTTATATCAACAGAATCAAGGAAAGATGCAGGTTGAAGTAAAATAGTAAAATAAACATATATAAACTACACTTTCAGTGAGTCAAGCATTCATTTGAAGTGAGCGAGCTGAAATCATAAACAACTTGGCTTACTGATTAGTTCGTACTAGCCATGGCTATTGCTATACCTACCAAAGATCCTTCTTAATAAGAGCAGTCAGAATATGAAACACCTTGGCCGATGAACTTAACCTATGGATAAACAGTCTCAAACATTTTAAAACAGTAATAAGTATATCATCGCCATTTTGGGCGGAGCTTAGTATTCATTATTTTTACCCTGTCAATCAAGCAATTGCGTAGATTTGATTGTGATTGGGCTATTAGATCATGTGACAATGCGGCGACGATGACGACGATGCGGCGGCCATTTTGGTAGGGGGCAAATATACAAATCTTTGTTACACTTATGGCGTCGATTTAAATTAACGTTTCACGCCTAGACAACTTGACAAAGGATAAATTAAGAAGAGGGCATGAAAGAAAGACAAATAAACGAAACTCTATTTTATCCGACATTTTTGTTTTCTTTTGCCCCCTGGACGCCCCATAATGCATTGCGATTCAAGATGTGAAAATCATCCTACGTATACCCCCAGGCATCTCGTAAAAAGTTATTTTCATTAATTCAGATTCAAGATGGCCGCCGCATCGTCGAAATAATCCATTGAAAGTTTACCTTTCCGGTTGCGATAATAATGGCGTCTCGACGAGAAAAAGGGTTTTATTCGGCATTAAATAACACTTCCACAGTTGATATTTTACCCAAGATTTTAAACAAGATTGAATATTCTTAGGTTGATCCACTGTAGTCACGGACCATTAGTCTTTGAAATTAAAATTATAGGATTTCAGTAGTGTATGATGAAGTATGAAATACTGTGTGGTTGGTGTAATGATGTGGGCTCCCTGTGTCTACATCCGGGATCGCTTGTAAAGCCTCGTGGCTTGTTAGCATGTTTGTAGAATAAAGCATAGATCTTTACATGGTACCAGGAGTAAACTAGAGAAAATAACTGATAATGACGGAGGAGTTCGAAAAGCCGGCGTACCTGGAGTTGAATGGATGTCTACAAGAAAATTGGGTCAAGTTTAAACGAGCATATGAGTTGTATTTGGAAGCAAAAGATCTTGGAAAGGCAAGCGATTCTCGCAAGATCGCCATCTTGTTGACAGTAGCAGGATCTGATGTAAGAGAGTTGTTCTTCACTTTTGCTTTCGAGGAGGGAGAAGAAAAGAAGTATACTTCAGTTTTGCAGAAATTTGAGGAGCATTGTCAAGAGGAGGGAAATGAAACTGTAGAAAGGTATAAACTTCGCTGCACGGTTCAACAGGAAGGTCAGTCATTCGAGCATTTTTTAACTGAACTGAGAAAGAAGTCAAAGTTTTGTGGGTTCGTTGATTTAGAGGATTCTATGATAAGGGATCAAATTGTTATCGGAGTTAAAGACGGGAAGGTGAGAGAGAGAGACTGTTGAAGACTGAGAAGTTGGATTTAAAGAAGGCCATTACTATTTGCAAGGCGAGTGATTTGGTCAAAACCCAGACCAAACAGATGGCTCAGAATGAAGGAATGGTGAATTTGGTGAGAGATCAAAGAAAGAAAGTTGTGGAAAAGAAGAATTCGAGTATGCCCAGTGGTTATGTGCCTAGGAATCAAGTGAAGGGGATGGTGAATGACTGTGGGTACTGTGGGGGTACTCATCCCAAGATGAAATGTCCTGCATATGGCAGGGTTTGCGCTCGCTGTGGGAGGTTTAATCACTATTCCCAAAAGTGTAAGGCAGGTGAAGCCAGTGGGGGTAGTTTTAAGCATGTGAGAGAAGTTGAAGATGTCAGTAGTGAAGAGGATGACTTGTTTGTGGGACATGTGTCAAATCAGTCCAGTTAAGCTGACAATGACCCTTGGAAAGAAGTACTGAGTGTTAATGGAGCTCACAAAAGCTCACATACTTGGGAGAGCTGCTCTCAGAGAAGGGTATCCGCCCTTCCCCCGACAAGGTTAGAGCCATTACAGAAATGCCAAAACCTCAAGATAAAGAAGGGGTACGAAGGGCCCTGGGATTAGTCAACTATCTGGGTAAATTTGTACCCAACTTGTCAGAAGCCACTAAGGAACTGAGATCTCTTGTCAAAGATGGCAAGAACTTCTGCTGGAACCAAAAGGCTGAGAAGGAATGGGATGAGATAGTACACTACCTTACTGCAGAGCCTGTACTGAAGTTCTATGATGCCTCGAAGGAAACTAAAGTGTCAACGGATGCCAGTAAAAGGGGTCTTGGGGCAGTTCTGTTGCAGAAGCATGACGGTGAATGGCAGCCGGTGATGTATGCCTCCCGAGCCATGACGCAGACGGAAGCTGCGTTGGACCGGATCATTAGGATTTGTTCCGGACTCATGGATTTTGTTCCGACTCATGGATTTTGAATCCGCCGGATGAAAATTATTTTATATCATCCAAAACTGTAAACTCCTTGACGGGGAATCGAACCCCGGTCACTTGCTCGACAGGCAAGTATATTAACCACTCACTATACTATCAAGGATTTTGATGTTGTTTCTCTATCATAAAATATATTTGTCTCACGAGCTACGGATAACTGTTTCACTCTATAGTCCGTTGCTCTATCAACTGAGCTATCGTGAAATAATATATGCATGAATTGATTTTCAGAATATGTCTTATTGTTTATCATATACTGTGTAAATTTCTTCATCAAACTTAGAATTTTTCCCACTTGGGTAATGACTTGACCATAGCTCTCAGTCTTTGTGAACGCCGTGGAGGCTCTAAGACTACATCTTTGTATTTATGGACGTCCTGATAATTTATCCACTTGATGGGAATTTCTTTACTTGATGGGGGAGTGGGTGGAAAATCAAGTGGGAGTGGAAGAGATTGTATTTTAGGGGTGCTGGAAGAAGAGGGCTGATCAAAACCAGTCGTGGTTTTTAAGGGAATAGAAGGAACCTCGGCTTTACTGGGTTCAAAATAAGGGGTTCTAATCTTAGAGGTTAGTCGCTCTAGGAAGGAAGGCGCTTTAGATTTAGGCGTTACATAGCCACTGTCACTGGTGCGACTTATTGAGGGAACGTTTTCTGGAGTTGTTGCATTAGTTGAAAGACTAGAACCAGCCGATGGTGGTGTCTGTAATGTTTGTACCATTTCCAGCCTTGATTTTTGCGGCAAATTACTTCGTTGAAGCTGCTGTTCTAGACCGAGGTATCGATTGTAGAGTTGCGTATATTCTTTGATTTTTAAATCCGCAGGGACATTGGGTTCCATTAGAATGCTAGCCATCTGCTCCTCTAAACTCTCCATTGTTTTGAGTATGGGTGACTAAAAATAGCTTTGCCGCTGAAAAAAGTCAGCCATAGAATGCATGATTTCTGATTGTTCACCATGCTGTGATAGGGTTGTCGTAGGGTTTGAAACATCACATTGAAGTTAGGCTAATGTAGAATGATATAAAACTAATTGCAGAATGCAGATTTAAATGAATGTGTTTTAAGATTTGATTTAAAAGTTTGTAAACTAGCAGGAGAACGGATACTTGAAGGAAGAGAGTTCCAAAGTTCAGGCGCAGCAACAGAAAAAGATCGATTACCATATGACTTGAGATTGAATTTAGGTCTTTGGAGGAGGATTTCAGATGAAGAACGAAGGTTTCTTGGAGGGGTATAGCGGCAGATCAAATCAGCAATATAAGATGGAGCTTGTTTATGTAAACTTTTATAGGTTAGGAGAAGAATCTTGAATTTGATGCGTTCGGCCACAGGTAGCCAGTGTAAATCGATTAAAATAGGTGTGATACAGATTGTAGTTTATTGATGAGATGTTTTGGAAGACCATACAGAATCGAATTACAGTTATCAATTTTAGAGGTGACGAAAGCGTGAACGAGGATTTTTGTGGTACAGACTGATAGAAATTTCCTAATACGGGGGGGGGGGGGTACTTCGGGTCGTTTCATACGGGGATGCTCCGCCCGGACTCTCGACCCCTTACCCTTTGATATACCAAATTTCCGCAAAAAAGTACCCCTTTTATACACTTTTTTGCCTGAAAAGGTACCCCTTTCATATACTTTTGAAGAAAAGCTACCCTTTTTATACCAAAAATCACAAATTCCCACCCCTTTTCTATACCTGCGGCCTGAAAAACGTACCCCTTTCGGGCGGAGCATCCCCGTATAGTCAATTATAGGGAGTACCCCCCCCCCCCGGGCCTAATATGTGCAATGTTCCGTAGGTGATAAAGTGATAAAATGCCGATTTGACGAGAGAGTTGATGTGAGGAAGCATGGATAATGTACTATCAAAAATTACACCAATGTTTTTCGCAGATGAAGAAGGCTTGATGATATCAGAGACGAAGTGTAATGAAGGAAGGGAGTGTAGAGGACGATGTTTACTGAAGAAAAAAGAAGCTCGGTTTTATCCTTATTAAGCTTGAGTTTATTTAATGTCATCCAGCTGTCAATATCATTCAAAAAGTTTTCAATTTTCATTCTCAAACTCATTAATAATTCATGAGCTAATCAACCAATGTGAGCGCACCATTCGTACCACGTGTATAATAATAATAATAATATAGAGTTCTTGAAAACGCATCTAACAGTAGTCTCGATGCTTTTGACAAAAGGAGCAAACAGACAGCAGGTTACGACGAGTAAAATGAAAATACAGTTCACAAACTCCTGTTAAACAGGAAAGTCTTAAGTGCAGATTTGAAGGCAGGAACAGAGTCAGAGTACTTTACAGCATCAGGCAGATTATTCCAAAGCACAGGTGCAGCTAGAGCAAAGCTTCTGTTACCACATGTAGAAGTACTTGATTTTGGAATATGGAGAAGAAATTTGGAAGAAGACCGCAGGGGACGGCCAGGCTGATACAACTTGAGGAGATCAGTGAGATAATCAGTGTATGGCAGTTGCAGTCGTTCTGTGAAGAGGTTGCGGGGCTGTTGTTAGTTATTTTCTTGTTGTGTTTGTTGATAATGCTTGTCATGTTTTCCATGCAACTGTAGCTGACTTTAACGTTGTTCTTGTTGAAGATGCAGTGGAACTTGTGATTTTTAGGGAAGTGCTTCTGAATGAGGTTAAGGAAGGTTTTTCCTACGTTAGTTTGTACGTTTTTGCTGAATGGAGGGTTAAACCATATAATATTTCTCTTTCTGTTTCTTCTTTGTGGTGCAGATGTGTTATGGTTATTATATGTGAGGGTTTCTGTGAATCCGTTGTTTTTTTAGTGCTGTTTCGTAGAGTGGCTTAGCTGCGTTGAATGCTTCTTCGTTGCATGAAATGTCGCAGAACGACAAGCCTTCATATCATTAAAAGATCACAAAGATAATTTCTTAAACAACCCAACCTGCAGACTAATTAACCCAGCCAAGAGTGAAATATGACGAGTAAGCAAACAAATCCTCGAGAGAATCAACACTAACGTAAGAAACAAAACAGCACTTAACCAATGGAAAAACTCGTCATCCGTAATCAACTGGTTCACAAACATCCCTAACAAACAACAACACACCGTTCGCCATATTTGACATCGAAAGCTTCTACCCCTCCATAACCGAAGAACTTTTAACTAATGCAATCCCCTTCGCCAAGAAACACACTAATATAACCAGCCAAGACATTGACATTATCATGCACGCTAGAAAATCCCTCCTATTTGACAACGGTAACGCCTGGATAAAGAAAGACAACAACAACATGTTCGACGTCACGATGGGAAGCTACGACGGAGCAGAAGTATGCGAACTAGTTGGACTATTTATTCTCAACAACTTATGCGACAAATACGGAAAGGGCAACATAGGACTGTACAGGGACGACGGACTTGCCATCTTTAAGAACACGACTGGACCACAAGCAGAAAGAATAAGAAAGGACATAACGAGAAAGTTTAAGAAACACGACCTTAATATCACCATACAAACCAACCTGAAAGCAGTAAACTACCTTGACGTCACATTCAACTTAACAAACGAATCCTACTACCCCTACAGAAAGCCAAACGACGAGCCACTGTATATCAACACGAAATCTAACCATCCACCTTCCATAATCAAACAGCTACCCGCAGCTATCAACCGCAGAATAACCGACATTTCATGCAACGAAGAAGCATTCAACGCAGCTAAGCCACTCTACGAAACAGCACTAAAAAACAGCGGATTCACAGAAACCCTCACATATAATAACTATAACACATCTGCACCACAAAGAAGAAACAGAAAGAGAAATATTATATGGTTTAACCCTCCAAAAAGGCGTGTTTTTATCTCATGAGGTATTTTCATGAGCAAAAAGGGGGGGTTTCAGCAAACAGGTCATGCCGTCAGCGAAAAACGTCGTTTTGAGAGCCAAAATGGCCATTTTTCAGTTTTTGGGGCCGAAAAGCTTTTTTTTTCAGCAAAACAATGTTTTGGTCACCGAAAATGTGCTTTTCTCGCCCAAAATGAACTTTTAGCAGTGAAAACGTCGTGTTTCATTTATATATACGGTTCACTGACGTGCACTGACGCGGAGGTGAACGGACGTATTTTTCGAGCTCTCTGTTTATACCTATCTATATATCTACATTTTCTACTTTTCATCTATAAGTTGTTTCTATCCCCTTTATTGGCTTAAAAGTTACTTCTAAAGCAAGTTTTGAGCTTTTTTGGGCTGTACTTCTTTGAATACTTTGGCGTTTAGCAAGATGGCGGATAGTTTGAAGAGTTTAAAGAAGATGAAAGTGGCCGAACTCAAGAGGGACTTAGTGTAGTGTCGTTACATCTTAGCATATAGCGTGACATTACGTGAGAGACATGCGCAGTAAGGAGAACGGGAAACTACTAGATGCGGGGAATGGAATGATCAAAGAGCGAGGATTAAAAGAGTACTTCTTACGTTTACTTATACTTGTTGAATATTATATCTGGCGACGAGGATACAAGGATTACATACTAATACATCTTCAGGAAAATTCACAGTTGTCTTAAGTTAACTACAGCGAAGATAAATCAACATTTGTCGACGCCACGTGCTACAGTACACGCTACAAATTCATCAAGTACAACATATCTGCGAGTCTAAAGAAATATGGCGACTGTTCTGCCTCCATTTCCTTTATTTTCTGTCCATGAGGACAATACTTCAATTGGCCCAAGATGGAAAAAGTGGTTTAAACGGTTTGAAATGTATTTGGCCGCGCATGATATCAAGGATCCGACTCGGAAACGAGCGTTGATGTTGTATTCATCGGGCGAAGAAGTAAGTGATATTTTTGAAACGCTTCCAGATCAAGGTGAAGATAAAGATTATAAGACTGCGGTCGATGCATTGAATGCCTATTTTCAACCGAAAGTAAACAAAACCTTCGAAGTATACAAGTTTCGAAATGCTGCTCAAGAGTCCGGTGAATCGCTAGATTCATATCATACCAGATTACGTCGCCTGGCTCAAACTTGCGAGTTCACAAGTGAAGAAGAGGAGATCAAATCTCAGATCATATTATCTTGTTCGTCATCACGAGTACGCCGTAGAGCGTTACGTGAGAATATGGATCTAAAAGCCATTCTTAGCTACGCCCGAGGAATGGAAATATCAGAAAAACAAGCAAAAGGCATCGAAGAACATGAAAAGCTATGCAAAGCAACGGAAGTACAAGCAGTCAGAACGAGCTTCAATACAAATCAGAATCAGAAAAGAAGCATTGCTACAGGTGTGGCGGAAATTTCCCTCATCAAGGTCGTCCCTGCCCAGCCCTGAAGGAAACCTGTCGAAACTGTCAGAAAATGGGCCATTTCGCTAAAGTATGTAAAAGCAAACCAGCTGGCAAGAGGGTCAATGCAACAATTGAGAAAGAGTCTGATGAGTCCTCTGACGAAGAATATGCATTTAGTGTTACCCTGCATTCATTTCAAAACAAGGGACACCCCGTAAGCGAAGTCATTAAAAGTCAGTCAAGTGTCTCATTGATTCTGGAGCTGGTGTAAATGTCATTGATTCCAAAACCTACAGAGAAATGAGTATTCCCTTACAGTCCACCTCGAAGAAAATTTATGGATATCAAGCAGTAACACCTTTGCCTCTAAAGGGGAAATTTGAAGCAAGCATCACATCAAAACTCACCAGCGTGTCAAAAATGGCTGAATTTTACGTCATAGAAGGAAAAGATGGAAACCTCATGAGTTACAGAACAGCCACTGACCTTGGGTTGTTGCATATTGTGAACAGTGTTTCAACACCTGAGACACCATCAAGCATCATGGTGGAGTATAGGGATCGTTTCAAAGGATTAGGCAAGTTGAAAGGGGCAACTGCGAAACTTCATATTGACAGAAATGTCAAACCACTTGCTCAAAAGCATCGAAGAGTGCCGTTTCACCTCCGTGACCAAGTTGAAGCTGAGCTCAAGAAATTGGAGGATCTTGACATAATCGAACGAGCCGAAGGCCCCACCCCTTGGGTCTCACCAATAGTGGTGGTTCCCAAGAAAACAGGAATACGCATATGTGTTGACATGAGAGCTGCCAATGAAGCCATAGAGCGGGAACGACACCCAGTGCCCACAGTGGAAGATCTAATTGTTGACCTCAATGGGTCAACCGTCTTTAGAAAGATTGATTTAAACCAAGGCTATCATCAGCTAGAGTTAGACACAGAATCCAGAAGCATAACCACATTTGCTACTCACCTTGGCCTGTTTCGATACAAGCGGCTCAGTTTTGGGATAAATTCAGCCGCAGAAACTTTCCAGAAAGCCATAGAGGGAGTATTACAAGGAATTGCAGGTGCAAGAAACATTTCTGATGACATAATAGTATTCGGCAAGTATCAAGAGGAACACGACAAAGCTCTTCGAGATGTGCTTCAAAGAATGAGGGAGACCAACCTGACTGCAAATCCAGACAAATGCTTGTTTAACCAGTCATCCATTGACTTCTTTGGGTACCGCTTCTCCGCTGAAGGCATCAGTGCAGATGAAGACAAGATATCGGCACTCATCAAAGCAAGTCCTCCAAAGAATGCAAATGAAGCACGCAGCTTTCTTGGTTTGGCGCAATATCTAGCACGTTTCATTAAAGACTTTGCGTCCATCTCAGCTCCTATCCGCCAGCTTACACGCAAAGATGCACCATGGGTACGGGGAGCTGATCAGCAGCAGGCATTTGCATCCCTCAAAGCTAGCATGGCAGCTCCTGAAGTCATGAAGTACTTTGATCCACAACTCAAGACAGAGCTGGTTGTGGATGCAAGCCCTGTTGGACTGGGGGCCATTCTCACACAGGTAACAGCGAATCAAGGGAGAAACATTGTAGCTTATGCAAGTCGCTCACTGACTGACTGCGAGAGTCGTTATAGCCAAACTGAGAGAGAAGGTCTAGCAGTAGTTTGGGGAGCTGAACACTTCCACTTGTATCTTTATGGGTCAACCTTCCAAGTAATTACTGATCACAAACCACTTGAGATTATTTACAACAAGCCAACATGCAAGGCGACTGCAAGGCTAGAGAGATTACAGCTGCGTCTACAACCGTACAAGTTCAGAGTGGTCTACAGGCCTGGTGCAAATAACCCAGCAGACTATATGAGTCGTCACCCAGTCTCCGAACCAACCACTCCTGGTCACAAGTCAAGAGTTGATACCTATGTAAACTTTGTGACCACTAGTGCTGTACCAAGTGCAGTTACCCTTCAGGAAATCCAAGATGCAACAACAAAAGATCAAACATTGCAAAGTCTCGCCAGAGTGCTTATCACCCAGAAATGGAATGAGGCTGAAAATGACGTCCGCGCATATCAACAGGTAAAGCAAGAGTTGACAGTAGCGAATGGCGTGATCTTGAGGGGTACCCGCCTAATAGTTCCTGAGGCACTGCGTCAGCGGGTGGTCACACTTGCTCACAACGGTCATCAGGGTATAGTTAAAACAAAGCGCCTTCTGAGAGAGTCCGTTTGGTTCCCTGGTATGGACCGGATGGTAGAAGAAAGGGTTAGTCAATGTTTACCATGCCAAGCAGCTAATCATTCTCCCTCACCAGCATGTGAACCATTAAAGATGTCACCTTTGCCACAAGGCCCATGGCAGCAGCTGTCCATGGACTTCTGCGGTCCTTTTCCTAATGGAGACTACTTACTTGTGATAGTTGATGATTACAGTAGATTTCCAGAGGTAGAGATCATAAGGTCAACTTCAGCCAAATCAGTAATACCACATCTAGATAGCATATTTGCCAGACAAGGGATTCCAGATGTGGTCAGAACAGACAATGGTCCTCCTTTCAATAGCGAAAGTTTTCAGATGTTTGCCACTCACCTTGGTTTCAGGCATCGCAAGGTAACGCCAGCATGGCCAAAAGCTAATGGAGAGGCAGAGAGACTAATGCGAACGTTGGAGAAAGCCATAAGGACTGCGGTCGTAGAACACAAGAACTGGAGGCAAGAGCTTTTTGCTTTTCTGCGACAGTACAGAGCAACTCCACATTGCACAACAGGAAAGTCACCTTCGGAGCTTCTAAATGGAAGAAAGTTGAAATCAACACTGCCTAGAATACAACAAGATCAGGTGCCATTAGACGTCAGACAAACTGATGACAAGAGAAAAGAACAAATGAAAGAATATGCAGACAAACACAACCATGCCAGAGACTCGGATCTCAAAGTCGGTGACCAAGTGCTACTCAAACAGCCAAAGCAGAACAAGATGTCAACACCATTCAATCCTGAACCTTTTCATATAACAGAAAAGAAAGGAAGTATGATTACAGCTCAGAATGCACAGAAGGCTGTAACAAGAAACACTTCTTTTTTCAAGAAAATATCTTCTAGAACACCAATACCATCAACATTGATTGACGAGGAGGAGGAGTTTCAGCCAAGTAATGAGGATTTACATGTAGACCAAGAGTTGAACACTGAGTCGGATTCAACCCCTACATGCACAGATTCAGATTTAGCACCCACACTACGAAGATCTTCAAGAACCAGAAGAGCTCCTGAATATCTTAAGGACTACGAAACTTAACTGTTTAGTACATATAGGCACCTTGTGCACCGAAACGTTAAAGTTGTTGTTGGATTTTCTTTTGAGTTTAGAAGAAGAGAGAGATGTAGTGTCGTTACATCTTAGCATATAGCGTGACATTACGTGAGAGACATGCGCAGTAAGGAGAACGGGAAACTACTAGATGCGGGGAATGGAATGATCAAAGAGCGAGGATTAAAAGAGTACTTCTTACGTTTACTTATACTTGTTGAATATTATACTTAGCATTTCATGGCTTAAGAACTGATGGCTACAAAAAGGACCTACTCGCAAGACTTAAAATATTTCTACAGAATCAAGTTCATGATGGGCAGAAAGATCCAAAGATTGGAAATGTAGTGATTGACGACAGCGATACCGATACTACTTCTGTACTTTCTGTTCAAGATGATCCTCCTGAAAAGGTGGAATTCACAACCGAAAGTCTTAATATAGAGTTTTCATTGATCTGGTAGAAAATTCAGTCCCTCAGTAATCCAAGTGGCAACGAGAATTTACTACAGGAGAATCGAATTTTAAAGGAAGAAGTCAGCTCCTTGAATATTAAATTAGCCAAAATGGAAATTGAGTTAAAACAAGCCGAAGATGAAAAGAATTCACTATTGAAAGTAACTCAAATCCTCATTAAGGACTCTGCATTCCACGAGGTTATACACTCAACGGAGCATGAACCGCTTAAAGTAAACGTCCCTAGGGTGGCCCCCAGTAAGCCACCTGACCAAGCCAACACAAAGCACAGCCAAAATGAACGGCCCAGCAATTCACGCAACACATCAGCCATTAAAGATCGCTCAACGAGTGATACTGCTAAGAAGACCAAAGCTAATGCAGATTCCAACAAGAAAAGGGAAGTATGGATAGCAGGAGACTCTATGGTAAAGCACCTTCAAGGACACAAGATGTCCAAGCACGCCAATGTCAAAATATCTACTTTCCCTGGATGCTCGATTCAAGACATGGGCGACCACATAAAGCCTATACTGAGAAAGAAACCCGACCTGGTTATTGTGCATGTGGGAACAAATGACCTCAAGTCTTGCACTTCTGAAAGATCTTGTGCAGAGCAAATTGTTCAACTTGCAACTGAGGCAGCAAATTCTGAGACCGAGATTGCTATATCTGGTCTTATCACCAGATCTGACGATGATATTCTGTCCAAGAAAGTTAGTCAAGTTAACAAAGTCCTAAGACAATACTGCAACCAGAACGGATGGTCCTTTATCGATCACAGCCTTATCACCACTGAGCACCTAAACTGTAGCGGTCTCCACCTTAACTCGAAGGGAACTTGGCAACTCGCACATAACTTTACTAAGTATATTAGGGGAGATTAGATTATTGCCGTTGGGGAATCCAATGCCTTGCATTTGCAATGCGAACCACCTCTATCGCGTGGTAAGTTTTTAGATTGTAATGTAACAGGACGTGGTCTAGTAATGGCTTCGCTTAATATTAATAATGGTAATAGAACTGAGTGGAGTGCAATTTGGGCTGAAATCACACGAGTGATTACAAAATTAAACGACCGCGTAGCGGGAGTGCAATTTGTTAATCACGAGTGTGATTTCAGCCCAAAATTGCACGACACGAAGTTCTATTACCTATTAATCATATCCATTTTGAAATCACTAGCAAATCAAATACTCAACAGTTATATGTAGCTTCAAAAGTACTTTATTCTTTAGTAATTCTCATCAATCATTTAATGAAATATACGATGTGAAATATGTATTAATTACAGACTGTTGATTGGTTTCAAAAAAATATGTAAATTTATCGTTTCCATGACAACGCTGTCAAAACCTACAGTTAGACCATAATTTTCGAGAGGTCAAATTAATGCTTCGAAGTCTAGTATAGTACTACGAAAAACTGTCAGAAAAACTGATTCTAAAAATGAATACTCAAGGTAAAAAGTCCCAAAAAGTCAAAGCGCTAGTTTTATTTTTCTTGATCTTCGTCATCCGAGTCGAAGATAAGTCTTCGCTTCTTCGACACTGGAGGCTTTCTTGTCTCGGAATTGTAGATGTTGAACGTGCAATTCGAATAGTTGAATGCTGCTGTAGTCGAACTAGAAATCACCTGATTTTGAAGTGACATTATTTGGTTTGGAAGACATCGAAGGAATGGCAATAAGGCGCTTCCAGCCGTTTGCAGAGGGCTATCTGGCTTTGGACCTGATATATTATCTGTACTTGAACTTTTTGGCTTGTTGACTGGATCGCACGTGCTTTTTGCAGACAGTGGTGTTGTGTACTCGTTTGAAGATTTGAATCCACTGATGATGTGTGATAATTTTCGTCTTTCCTCTTCGTCGACTTCGTCATAATCATCAAGAGATGATTCGCGTGCATGGCCAGTAATTTCTTTGATGACATTTCTAGGTTGTCCTGATTTTTTCAGCTTGCACACCAAGGTCTTTCTCATGGAATGGTTTGTGATTTTCTTGTTGGTATCCAAGGCCTTGGCCATCGATTTCATCAAGTTTCCGATTGAATTCTCTCCCATTCTGACTTTTCCATACCATACATCTGGACATTTGGGACGATTGATTATGGTGAGGTATAACGGCCCGTTGTTTTTCATGCTTTCTGGTCTTTTTGAAAGCCACAGTTTAAATAAGCGTACCGGATCTCTCTCACCGCCGTCAGTACTATACATTATTTGTGGCGTGCTTCGGTGGCGAATTCTTAGTCCTCCACTTCTTGTTTTTGGTGGGATTTTCTCTGAACTCTACACTTTCACTTCCGTCTTGGTGTGAAATTATTACAAAGTCGTCCACGTAAGCGTCATAATGTTCCTGGCGACCACGAAGCCCTAACTGCTCGGTCAAGATTTTGAAGTTTGTTTGTGTCAGAGCTCTTCCGTTATGACTGCCAAGTTCTCCGCTTTTCCACAGTTCTTCCTCCTCTTCATGGTTTATTGGCTTGGATTTATTTGGCCGTTTTCCTTTACCTTGTTTACGCAAGGTCGTCGCTACAGCGTTGAGGGTTTCCTGGGAGTTGTGAAACTCGCGTGACCTTATTATACTACGGGGATAGTTTTTCTCCTTCAGGTATCGTTCAATGGACGCTTGCATTACTCGAAGAGATTCTGGTTCATAGTCGTCACCATTCTGCTTCTTTATCTCTGCATAAAATCTTTCCAAGAGTTTATCAAGTTCTGGTGGGGGAAGCGTTTCAATCTTTGTGTTCAAATTCCGGGAATGACACCATTTTTCTACTACAGTCATCCAAGTTTGTGTGGTACGTTTTGTGTTTTTATTCATTGAATTGGCTTTCATTTCTTCAATTACATCAACTGGTACTTCTGGAAATCTTGACTGGTCAATAGGCGTTTTGGTATTGCTACTTGAAGCACTTGAAACATTTTCAAGTTGGCTTGAAGCACTTGAAACCTGTGTCTTCGTAACTGTAGATGTGGACGTGGACGAAGATTTCTCCTTGTCAGCATCGTTGTTTATATTAGAAATATCAAAATCAAAGTCCCAAGAGATATCTGAAAGAAGGTGGTCCTCCTCCCCCAAGAACAATTGTAAGTCACCAAATTCATTCATGTTTTATGCTATTTTGTTGGTTTTAGAGAGAGAAAAAAATGGCTGCCTTGTTGTTTTTCATTTTTCCCCCTTACTTCAAATAGCTTTAAATCCTTTGATTTGATTAGTTAGTTTTCTTGAAAGCTGCAATGTGATTGGTTGACAAAATGATGCTATTAATGATTCAAAATAGTGCGATCAATGCTTAAATCGCACACTTTTTAACCAATCAGATTGCAGTATTTGCTAGTGATTTCAAAATGGATATGATTAATAATGGTAATAGAACTGAGTTGAGTGCAATTTGGGCTGAAATCGCAAGAGTGATTACAAAATTGCACGACCGCGCAGCGGGAGTGCAATTTGTTAATCACGAGTGTGATTTCTGCCCAAAATTGCAAGACACTCAGTTCTATTACCTATTAATCATTTCCATTTTGAAACTTAATATATTAAAATACTCAACAGTTATATGTAGCTTCAAAAGTGATTGTTTGACAAAATGATGCAATTAATGATTCAAAATAGTGCAATTAATGCTTAAATCGCACACTTTGTAGCCAATCAGATTGCAGGATTTGCTAATGATTTCAAAATGGATATGATTAATAGTTTAATCGCACACATTGATGACCTTAAGGCTTTTATGGATAATTCTAATATTGATTTACTGTCAGTTAATGAATCCAAATTAGATGCTAGTATCAAAGATGACGAAATTCATTTAAAGGGGTTTGAACTTGTGCGAAGAGATCGTAAAACAAATGGAAGGAACGGAGGTGGAGTTTGTATATTTTTACGTCAAAACCTTAACTATCACATTCGCCACGACTTGTGCGTGGACCAACTTGAATGTATTTTTGTTGAAATTACCAATCCAAATTCTAAACCATTTCTTGTTGGAACATGGTACAAACCCCCGAGTGCTCCTTCGGATATTTTTCATAGTTTTGAAGATCTTATTGACAAAATTGATGCCGAGAGTAAAGACCTTTTTTTACTTGGGGATTTGAGCTGTGATCTGTTAGAGGGCAAAAACAGTCCAATCGCTGTTAAGCTAACTAGTATACTCGATATTTACGGTTTAAGCCAATTGATCACTGAACCGACAAGGGTAACCCCAAACTCACGAACATTAATTGACCTATGCATAACAAACTCTCCTGACAAAATCATCAATTCAGGAGTTCAACATATCGCAATCAGTGACCATTCGCTTGTCTTTATGACACGTAAGACACGTTATGAAAAAACTGGCTCTCGAATAGTGGAAACGCGTCTTTATAGGAATTTTGATAAAGATGCTTTTTTGTCTGACATAGCCAACCAACCATGGGACACAGTTTATAGCCATGAAAATCCCAATGATATGTGGAATGTCTGGCACAATTTGTTTATTGAAGTAATAGATAAGCACGCTCCGTTGAGCAAAAAGAAAACAAGGAAAAAAAAGTCCCCCTGGATTACTAAGGAATTATTAGATAAGATCCATAAACGTAATTATCTCAAAAAGAAGTCAGTTTATAGTAATGACGATATTGATTGGCAGTTATATAAGCGTGCGAGAAACCAAGTCAACAATGCAATTAAGCAGGCTAAAAAGCAGTATTTCACGGACAATTTTACAAAATTCCAAAAGGATTCGAGGAAAACTTGGAGTCTTATTAACGAAGTAACTTCACGCAATTGCAGCAAATCTCGCCGTAATATAACTGAAATCAAATGTGACGATGACTTAGTAATTAATTCTGCCCCAGAAATGGCCGAAGCTTTTAACCATCACTTCACAAGTGTTGGTACAGCTCTTGCAAGTGACATTCCTACAACAAACACTGCTAAAAACAACTGCAACTTTCTGATGAATGAAGCTAAACGGAAATTTTACACCGAATTCATAAGTGAACACTCCAGTGATTCTCGTAAATTGTTTCAAGCAACTAAGCGTCTTCTTTTTAAGGCACAACGACTGTCCTTTCCTGATTACAAGGATAATAACCAACTTGCTATGAATGATCTTGGAGAGTTCTTCATACAGAAGATCGCCAAAATTCGTAGTGAACTTGATGTTTGTCCAACGACCCACCATGAGCCTGACCTTTATGTCACTGACTCTCAAGTTAGTGAATTCACTTGCTTTGAACTGTTATCAGAAGATGATGTTCTTAGCCTGCTTTCTTCTTTACCGAAGAAGTCGTGTACGCTGGACCCCATGCCTACATATTTGCTCATACGCTGTATTCCAACTATTTTACCAGTAATAACCACCATGATCAACATGTCTCTTCAGCAGAACTGCACTGTAAATTCGATCGAGCTGATTCAGCCCCAAAAATTGGGCCGAAACGGTGAGTAAAATATGGCACATATTTTGGGGCTGATTTGGCCCTATTTCTAGAGGGCTGAATTGAACCCAGGCTTAAGGGCTGAATTGACCCTCATAGGAGGAGCTAAAACGACCCTGCACACATCTGTTTTGGATAATCCGATCGAGCTGATTCAGCCCCAAATGTGGGGCCGAAAAGGTGAGTAAAATATGGCACATATTTTGGGGCTGATTTGGCTTTTTTCTACAGGGCTGAATTAGACCCAGTCTTAAGAGCTGAATTGACCCTCAGAGGAGGTGCTAAAACGAACCGATGCAAATCTGTTTTGGATAATGGAGGTGCTGATTTGGAATTTGTAGGAGCTGAATTAAATTTTCGTAGAGCTGAAACGTTACAAAAAGTAGTGTTGTTTTGGCTATGACTGGTTCATAAGAGTCTTTTAAAAGCTGCTTCAGTCCAAATGGAACCAATTTGAAACACAAGGTCTGGTTTTGCCATTCTGTGTAAAAATAAACTGTTTTGGTTAGATGTTGACAACATGATGCAACAATATCGTAGCCCATCTATTGTAGATTATATATGTAATTAAGAATGATGACACCATTCATTATATTTTTTGAAAATTTAATCTCATAAAATCACAATATCAAACATTAGTGTAAAAGAGGTAACACACACATACAATTTATGGGAAAAATACAATATACAAGTACACAACTAACCGTAGAGTGATTTTCAGGAAGCTCTCGAATAATTTCTGCATTCAAAATTGCATTAAATAATTAAAGAGTTTAAAGATACAAAGGCCTACCCTCTTATCAATCATGTTTAGCTATAGTGTACATACAATGCAAAGGGCATTCAAATCATGCATGCTACAACCTGTGGCTTAACAAATTTTTTTACTTCACCAAAGTTGGTGTCCCTCTGGGAAAAAAAATAGACATTTACAGTCAATATTATTCCTTAAATAATGATGAATTACAATTGACTTATAAAATGATGGCCTCTTGGCTTTCCACATACAGGTAATAGATAATCCTTCAATCAAATCACATCATACAAACTCTATATATTTATATATGGCCATGTAACTGAAACTATATACATTTTAGATTCTGTATAAGGTGCACAAATTCCATCATAAATAGCTGGATCAGTGTGTTAATATAATGCTTTGTACCTATCTTGGCTAGTTGTAGGAACATTTAAATTTGATACTATGATGCAACTTTAGAAAAAAAATATTGTAACAAGTTCAAAGCAAAAAAAAAAAACCTAAATATTTAGCACTGCTGCCTAAAATGTAAATGTATATATCAAGACTCAGGGTCTAGCACTCAACATACATTTACTTCGATCACAGATTAGAACCACACACACACATTAACAACATCCAAAATGTAACCAAGCAATGCATACTGGACATGAGATACCAAGACTCAAGGTCTTGCACTCAACATGCATTTACCTCGATCACATATTAGAACAAACACACACATTACACTAACAACAACGTCTAAAATGTGACCAAGCAATGCATACTGGACATGAGATACCAAGACTCAGGGTCTAGCACTCAACATACATTTACCTCGATCACAGATTAGAACCACACACACACATTACACTAACAACGTCTAAAATGTGACCAAGCAATGCATACTGGACATGAGATACCAAGACTCAAGGTCTCGCACTCAACATGCATTTACCTTGATCACAGATTAGAACAAACACACACATTACACTAACAACAACGTCTAAAATGTGACCAAGCAATGCATACTGGACATGAGATACCAAGACTCAGGGTCTCGCACTCAACATGCATTTACCTCGATCACAGATTAGAACAAACACACACTTTAATGTCTAAAATGTAACCAAGCAATGCATACTGGACATGAGATACCAAGACTCAGGGTCTCGCACTCAACATGCATTTACCTCGATCACAGATTAGAACAACCACACACTTTAACGTCTAAAATGTAACCAAGCAATGCATACTGGACATGAGATACCAAGACCCAGGGTCTCGCACTCAACATGCATTTACCTCGATCACAGATTAGAACAAACACACACTTTAACATCTAAAATGTAACCAAGCAATACATACTGGACATGAGATACCAAGACTCAGGGTCTCGCACTCAACATGCATTTACCTCAATCACAGATTAGAACAAAAACACACATTACACTAACAACGTCTAAAATGTGACCAAGCAATGCATACTGGACATGTGATACCAAAACTCAAGGTCTCGCACTCAAGATGCAATCATAGCACCTGCACTAAGGTGCTATTAGTGTGGTGCAAAAGAGATGTAGTGGTTCATTGTAAGTTTTCGTTTACAAAGTGATATTCAACATAATTTTCGAATAATTTATAACTTTTGAGATAAAATACAAGAGTAGTTTGTATAAATTTAGCCTCTAACAAAACACAGGAGAACTTTGTGGAACTAAAAAAAACAATTTTCCGTTGCTTCTTTGAGAGTAGTTTAGTATTTTAACCATTTTGCAACAAAGAAATAGCTAAGCTTATAACTGTTATAAATCTTCAATAATACATCTTACCTTTAATTTCTACCTTTCGGGGTCACATCCCAAGGCACATTAATGCTGCTGGATTTTCCCCCTTTTCTCCCTGCATAAAGAATAAATAACATAACTTTTACTAGCATTTAAACTTGTGAGTTCAGTTAGCATTATTTAGGCGCGCTTTTAAATTTAGTAAGCTTAAATAGAACTTTATGTAACCTTACTCAGTAAAGAGAAATGCGGTAAATTTCATTAAGGCAAAACAACTTCACTTACATTTACAGTTTCATGGCTTTGAGGTGTCCATTAAGGGGTAAATAAACTAGAACAAGAGGATTCTCGAGACTGCATGTCCTCTGGTGGAGAGTCGCTCGAGAGTGTATTGCTGGACATAGAAGGCTGAAACATAAAAACAAAAGATAAAAAGAAGGTTACAAAACATATATGCAATATAACAACACACAAAAGAATAATTTCAAAGCCTTAAAAACGATTAATTTAGCAATATTCCTTCAGGCCATGATCAACCCCCTCAACCGTCGTTCGAATTTGCGCCAAAGCCAGAGCACTTATACGCATGCTCAGTGATATGCTGAGTGGCTAGGAGACTGGGAACTACCACAGGAAGACCAAGCTTGGTTTAAAATATGTGTTAGAATAAATCGTATTTTTTTCTAAGATGTTTTAGGAAATTCGAGAGGGTTTTTGTTCATGGACCGAGATATAGCACAATTTAAGCCTTTTTAAGGAAAAGGTATAATATTTTCCTCACCATTTTCATTAAATTTAGGCAGATAGTGCCTCATTTTGCCTTCATCCTTATACAAGTCCACTGATACACTCTCATGACGTCCTCGCCATCCGGGCGATCAGCATCTGAAAGAATTAGAAGTCCCGTACAAAATTAGTACAAAATTAGTACAAAATCAGTACACTGAAGTCAAAAGGTCAAAAACTCACCAATTCTTTCTTTTATCTTGGGTGCGAACAAAAGAATTTTGCTTCTGAAGAAGAGAAATTTTTGCGGAACTCCATAATCCTTTATCGACTTCAGTAATTCAACGAGAGGCGCGTGTTCAATTTTCCTTTGATTCGAAGATATAACGAGTTTCACGAGCGCAATTCAATTCAATTCGTTCCCAACTCAGTCATTTCAGCTCTACCGTGAAGTGTCATTTTACCCCTATACAAGACTGAAATGGCCCTTTTGTATGTAGGGCTGAAACGGCCCACTGAGTCGAAATAGTCATGGCTGGAGTCGAAATGGACATGCCTTGAGCTATTCCAGTTTTTTAGGGGGTCATTCTTGCGCTACTCTAGTCAATGCTTTCATAACCTGTCGCATAGATTACTGTAATAGCTTATACTATGGGCTACCTGGTTATCAAATAGCTAAACTGCAACGCATACAGAATGCTGCCGCTCGTTTAGTGTCTTTGACCCCGCGCTTTTCGCATATTACTCCTGTCTTAGCTGATCTCCACTGGCTACCAGTGAGATTTAGAATACGCTTTAAGATACTTATTTTCGCTTTTAAGGCTATCCACGGTCTTGCTCCTAGTTATTTATCTGATCTAATTTCTATCAAAAATCAGTCTAGTTATAATCTTAGGTCTAATAATGAGCTTCTATTAGCACCTCTACCGACTAAGCTTCGACCTACTCTTGGTGGTAGGACTTTTTCATATGCTGCGCCAGTAGAATGGAACTCTTTACCATCTAATATTAGGCATATTACATCATTAGCTACTTTTAAAGAACACTTGAAGACATATTTTTATAGGAAAGCCTTTTTATAGCGTTTATGACTATGATTTATTATTTTTGTATTCAGCGGAGATGAACATTTCATGCTAATTTGCGCTTTATAAGTGTAATTATTATTATTATTAAACCCGAATTCTATCTTAGGCGGTCAGCAAAGACTTTTTCTCTATCTCTAGAAACTACAGATGTATGAGCTATGTAAGAAAGTATCCTCAGCTATTGGGGCTCTAAAAAGAGTCAGACCTTTTATCCCTCACTCTACTGCTGTACAGATCTACAATGCTCTAATTCGCCCCCATTTTGATTATTGTAGTACTGTATGGGATGGGTTATGTGGCCAATTATGCGACAAACTACAAAAGCTGCAAAATCGTGCGGCTAGGGTTATCATGAAAGCTAGTTACGAAGTTCGATCCTGTACGCTTCTTGATTCTTTAGGCTGGGACAAACTCTCAGTGAGACGCAAGAAACAAACAGCTTTGGTAATGTTTAAGTGCTTAAATGGTCAAGCTCCCCAGTACTTATGTAATATCTTTGACCATTATAGCACAAGTTATGACCTTAGAGATCTATAGATATGAAACTTGCTATACACAAGCCTCGCACCGATTATCTAAAGCGCAGCTTCAGCTATAGTGGAGGTATCTTATGGAACGACTTACCACAAAGCGCAAAGAAATCGAAATCCATAAAGCATTTTAAAAACGAGCTTGACAAAATCTTTATGGAATAATGGCATTGAATTTCCACACGGCAATCTTGTAAAACGGAAGACGAATTTGATTTTACATATATATGTATCACTTTATATATTATTATTTTATTATTGTACATATATTTTACTGATGATTTACCGTGTTTAAATAAACTATGTACGTATGTATGTATGTAAAAGAAAATTCTCAGCAAAATTCAAATTTTCTCAGCAAAAACCAACTTTTTTGACCAAAAAGCACCTTTTCTCAGCCAAAACCCATTTTTTTTCGCCAAAAAGTCGTGTTTTTATCTCATGAGGTATTTTCATGAGCAAAAAGGGGGGGTTTCAGCAAACAGGTCATGCCGTCAGCGAAAAACGTCGTTTTGAGAGCCAAAATGGCCATTTTTCAGTTTTTGGGGCCGAAAAGCTTTTTTTCCCAGCAAAAGAGTGTTTTGGTCACCCAAAATGTGCTTTTCTCGCCCAAAATGAACTTTTAGCAGTGAAAACGTCGTGTTTCGAGCAAAAGAAAATTCTCAGCAAAATTCAAATTTTCTCAGCAAAAATACCTTTTTTGACCAAAAAGCACCTTTTCTCAGCCAAAACCCTATTTTTTTTTCTCCAAAAAGTCGGGTTTTTATCTCATGAGGTATTTTCATGAGCAAAAAGAGGGGGGTTTCAGGAAACAGGTCATGCCGTCAGCGAAAAACGTCGTTTTGAGAGCCAAAACGACCATTTTTCAGTTTTTGCGGCCGGAAAGCTTTGTTTTCAAGCAAAACAGGGTTTTGGTCACCCAGAATATGCTTTTCTCGCCCAAAATGAACTTTTAGCAGTGAAAACGTCGTGTTTCGAGCAAAAGAAAATTCTCAGCAAAATTCAAATTTTCTCAGCAAAAAACACCTTTTTTGACCAAAAAGCACCTTTTCTCAGCCAAAACCCAATTTTTTTTCGCCAAAAAGTCGTGTTTTTATCTCATGAGGTATTTTCATGAGCAAAAAGTTGGGGTTTCAGCAAACAGGTCATGCCCTCAGCGAAAAACGTCGTTTTGTGAGCCAAAATGGCCATTTTTCATTTTTGGGCCGAAAAGCTTTTTTTTCTCAGCAAAACAGTGTTTTGGTCACCCAAAATGTGCTTTCCTCGCCCAAAATAAACTTTTAGCAGTGAAAACGTCGTGCTTCGAGCAAAAGAAAATTCTCAGCAAAATTCAAATTTTCTCAGCAAAAATACCTTTTTTGACCAAAAAGCACCTTTTCTCAGCCAAAACCCTATTTTTTTTCTTCCAAAAAGTCGGGTTTTTATCTCATGAGGTATTTTCATGAACAAAAAGGGGGGGTTTCAGCAAACAGGTCATGCCGTCAGCGAAAAACGTCGTTTTGAGAGCCAAAACGACCATTTTTCAGTTTTTGCGGCCGAAAAGCTTTGTTTTCAAGCAAAACAGTGTTTTGGTCACCGAAAATGTGCTTTTCTCGCCCGAAATCAACTTTTAGCAGTGAAAACGTTGTGTTTCGAGCAAAAGAAAATTCTCAGCAAAATTCAAATTTTCTCAGCAAAAAACACCTTTTTTGACAAAAAACCACTTTTTCTCAGCCAAAACCCTATTTTTTGTCGCCAAAAAGTCGTGTTTTTATCTCATGAGGTATTTTCATGAGCAAAAAGTTGGGGTTTCAGCAAACAGGTCATGCCGTCAGCAAAAAACGTCGTTTTGAGAGCCAAAATAACCATTTTTCAGTTTTTGGGGCCGAAAAGCTTTTTTTCCCAGCAAAACAGTGTTTTGGTCTCCCAAAATGTGCTTTTCTCGCCCAAAATGAACTTTTAGCAGTGAAAACGTCGTGTTTCGAGGAAAAGAAAATTCTCAGGAAAATTCAAATTTTCTCAGCAAAATGCCCTTTTCTCAGCCAAAACCCAATTTTTTTTCGCCAAAAAGTCGTGTTCTTATCTCATGAGGTGTTTTCATGAGCAAAAAGTGGGGGTTTCAGCGAACAGGTCATGCCGTCAGCGAAAAACGTCGTTTTGAGAGCCAAAATGGCCATTTTTCAGTTTTTGGGGCCGAAAAGCTTTTTTTTTTCCAGCAAAACAGTGTTTTGGTCACCGAAAATGTGCTTTTCTCACCCAAAATGAACTTTAGCATTGAAAACGTCGTGTTTCGAGGAAAAGAAAATTCTCAGCAAAATTCAAATTTTCTCAGCAAAAAACACTTTTTTTGACGAAAAAGCACCTTTTCTCAGCCAAAACCCCATTTTTTTTCGCCAAAAAGTCGTGTTTTTATCTCATGAGGTATTTTCATGAGCAAAAAGTGGGGGTTTCAGCAAACAGGTCATGCCGTCAGCGAAAAACGTCGTTTTGAAAGCCAAAATGGCCATTTTTCATTTTTAGGCCGAAAAGCTTTTTTTTCAGCAAAACAGTGTTTTGGTCACCGAAAATGTGCTTTTCTCGCCCAAAATAAACTTTTAGCAGTGAAAACGTCGTGTTTCGAGGAAAAGAAAATTCTCAGCAAAATTCAAATTTTCTCAGCAAAAATACCTTTTTTGACCAAATACCACCTTTTGTCAGCCAAAACCCTATTTTTTTTCTTCCAGAAAGTCGGGTTTTTATCTCATGAGGTATTTTCATGAGCAAAAAGAGGGGGTTTCAGCAAACAGGTCATGCCGTCAGCGAAAAACGTCGTTTTGAGAGCCAAAACGACCATTTTTCAGTTTTTGCGGCCGAAAAGCTTTGTTTTCAAGCAAAACAGGGTTTTGGTCACCCAGAATATGCTTTTCTCGCCCAAAATGAACTTTTAGCAGTGAAAACGTCGTGTTTCGAGCAAAAGAAAATTCTCAGCAAAATTCAAATTTTCTCAGCAAAAAACACCTTTTTTGACCAAAAAGCACCTTTTCTCAGCCAAAAACCAATTTTTTGTCGCCAAAAAGTCGTGTTCTTATCTCATGAGGTATTTTCATGAGCAAAAAGGGGGGGTTTCAGCAAACAGGTCATGCCGTCATCGAAAAACGTCGTTTTGTGAGCCAAAATGGCCATTTTTCATTTTTAGGCCGAAAAGCTTTTTTTTCCCAGCAAAACAGTATTTTGGTTACCGAAAATGTGCTTTTCTCGCCCAAAATGAACTTTTAGCAGTGAAAACGTCGTGTTTCGAGGAAACGAAAATTCTCAGCAAAATTCAAATTTTCTCAGCAAAAAACACCTTTTTTGACCAAAAAGCACCTTTTCTCAGCCAAAATCGAATTTTTTTTGCCGAAAAGTCGTGTTTTTATCTCATGAGGTATTTTCATGAGCAAAAAGGGGGGGTTTCAGCAAACAGGTCATGCCGTCAGCGAAAAACCTCGTTTTTAGAGCCCAAATGGCCATTTTTCAGTTTTTGGGGCGGAAAAGCTTTTTTTTTCAGCAAAACAGTGTTTTGGTCACCCAAAATGTGCTTTTCTCGCCTAAAATGAAGTTTTGGCAGTGAAAACGTCGTGTTTCGAGGAAAAGAAAATTCTCAGCAAAATTCAAATTTTCTCAGCAAAAAACACCTTTTTTGACCAAAAAGCACCTTTTCTCATCCAAAACCCAATTTTCTTTCGCCAAAAAGTCGTGTTCTTATCTCATGAGGTATTTTCATGAGCAAAAAGTGGGGGTTTCAGCAAACAGGTCATGCCGTCATCGAAAAACGTCGTTTTGAGAGCCAAAATGGCCATTTTTCAGTTTTTGGGACCGAAAAGCTTTTTTTTCCCAGCAAAACAATGTTTTGGTCACCCAAAATGTGCTTTTCTCGCCCAAAATCAACTTTTAGCAGTGAAAACGTCGTGTTTCGAGCAAAAGAAAATTCTCAGCAAAATTCAAATTTTCTCAGCAAAAAACACCTTTTTTGACGAAAACCCAATTTTTTTTCGCCAAAAAGTCGTGTTCTTATCTCATGAGGTATTTTCATGAGCAAAAAGTGGGGGTTTCAGCGAACAGGTCATGCCGTCAGCGAAAAACGTCGTTTTGAGAGCCAAAATGGCAATTTTTCAGTTTTTGGGGCGGAAAAGCTTTTTTTTTCAGCAAAACAGTGTTTTGGTCACCCAAAATGTGCTTTTCTCGCCTAAAATGAACTTTTAGCATTGAAAACGTCGTGTTTCGAGGAAAAGGAAATTCTCAGCAAAATTCAAATTTTCTCAGCAAAAAACACCTTTTTTGACCAAAAAGCACCTTTTCTCATCCAAAACCCAATTTTCTTTCGCCAAAAAGTCGTGTTCTTATCTCATGAGGTATTTTCATGAGCAAAAAGTGGGGGTTTCAGCAAACAGGTCATGCCGTCATCGAAAAACGTCGTTTTGAGAGCCAAAATGGCCATTTTTCAGTTTTAGGGACCAAAAAGCTTTTTTCCCCAGCAAAACAGTGTTTTGGTCACACAAAATTTGCTTTTCTCGCCCAAAATGAACTTTTAGCAGTGAAAACGTCGTGTTTCGAGGAAACGAAAATTCTCAGCAAAATTCAAATTTTCTCAGCAAAAAACACCTTTTTTGAGCAAAATGCCCTTTTCTCAGCCAAAACCCAATTTTTTTTCGCCAAAAAGTCGTGTTCTTATCTCATGAGGTATTTTCATGAGCAAAAAGTGGGGGTTTCAGCGAACAGGTCATGCCGTCAGCGAAAAACGTCGTTTTGAGAGCCAAAATGGCAATTTTTCAGTTTTTGGGGCGGAAAAGCTTTTTTTTTCAGCAAAACAGTGTTTTGGTCACCCAAAATGGGCTTTTCTCGCCTAAAATGAACTTTTAGCATTGAAAACGTCGTGTTTCGAGGAAAAGGAAATTCTCAGCAAAATTCAAATTTTCTCAGCAAAAAACACCTTTTTTGACCAAAAAGCACCTTTTCTTATCCAAAACCCAATTTTCTTTCGCCAAAAAGTCGTGTTCTTATCTCATGAGGTATTTTCATGAGCAAAAAGTGGGGGTTTCAGCAAACAGGTCATGCCGTCATCGAAAAACGTCGTTTTGAGAGCCAAAATGGCCATTTTTCAGTTTTAGGGACCAAAAAGCTTTTTTCCCCAGCAAAACAGTGTTTTGGTCACACAAAATTTGCTTTTCTCGCCCAAAATGAACTTTTAGCAGTGAAAACGTCGTGTTTCGAGGAAACGAAAATTCTCAGCAAAATTCAAATTTTCTCAGCAAAAAACACCTTTTTTGAGCAAAATGCCCTTTTCTCAGCCAAAACCCAATTTTTTTTCGCCAAAAAGTCGTGTTCTTATCTCATGAGGTATTTTCATGAGCAAAAAGTGGGGGTTTCAGCGAACAGGTCATGCTGTCAGCGAAAAACGTCGTTTTGAGAGCCAAAATGGCAATTTTTCAGTTTTTGGGGCGGAAAAGCTTTTTTTTTCAGCAAAACAGTGTTTTGGTCACCCAAAATGGGCTTTTCTCGCCTAAAATGAACTTTTAGCATTGAAAACGTCGTGTTTCGAGGAAAAGGAAATTCTCAGCAAAATTCAAATTTTCTCAGCAAAAAACACCTTTTTTGACCAAAAAGCACCTTTTCTTATCCAAAACCCAATTTTCTTTCGCCAAAAAGTCGTGTTCTTATCTCATGAGGTATTTTCATGAGCAAAAAGTGGGGGTTTCAGCAAACAGGTCATGCCGTCATCGAAAAACGTCGTTTTGAGAGCCAAAATGGCCATTTTTCAGTTTTAGGGACCAAAAAGCTTTTTTCCCCAGCAAAACAGTGTTTTGGTCACACAAAATTTGCTTTTCTCGCCCAAAATGAACTTTTAGCAGTGAAAACGTCGTGTTTCGAGGAAACGAAAATTCTCAGCAAAATTCAAATTTTCTCAGCAAAAAACACCTTTTTTGAGCAAAATGCCCTTTTCTCAGCCAAAATCGAATTTTTTTTGCCAAAAAGTCGTGTTTTTATCTCATGAGGTATTTTCATGAGCAAAAAGGGGGGGTTTCAGCAAACAGGTCATGCCGTCAGCGAAAAACTTCGTTTTTAGAGCCCAAATGGCCATTTTTCAGTTTTTGGTGCCGAAAAGCTTTTTTTTTCAGGAAAACAGTAGTTTGGTCACCCAAAATGTGCTTTTCTCGCCGAAAATGAACTTTTAGCAGTGAAAACGTCGTGTTTCGAGCAAAAGAAAATTCTCAGCAAAATTCAAATTTTCTCAGCAAAAAACACCTTTTTTGACCAAAAAGCACCTTTTCTCAGCCAAAACCCTATTTTTTTTCGCCAAAAAGTCGTGTTTTTATCTCATGAGGTATTTTCATGAGAAAAAGGGGGGGTTTCAGCAAACAGGTCATGCCGTCAGTGAAAAACGTCGTTTTGAGAGCCAAAATGGCCATTTTTCCGTTTTTGGGACCGAAAAGCTTTTTTTTCCCAGCAAAACAATGTTTTGGTCACCGAAAATGTGCTTTTCTCGCCCAAAATCAACTTTTAGCAGTGAAAACGTCGTGTTTCGAGCAAAAGAAAATTCTCAGCAAAATTCAAATTTTCTCAGCAAAAAACACCTTTTTTGACGAAAACCCAATTTTTTTTCGCCAAAAAGTCGTGTTCTTATCTCATGAGGTATTTTCATGAGCAAAAAGTGGGGGTTTCAGCGAACAGGTCATGCCGTCAGCGAAAAACGTCGTTTTGAGAGCCAAAATGGCAATTTTTCAGTTTTTGGGGCGGAAAAGCTTTTTTTTTCAGCAAAACAGTGTTTTGGTCACCGAAAATTTGCTTTTCTCGCCCAAAATGAACTTTTAGCAGTGAAAACGTCGTGTTTCGAGGAAACGAAAATTCTCAGCAAAATTCAAATTTTCTCAGCAAAAAACACCTTTTTTGAGCAAAATGCCCTTTTCTCAGCCAAAATCGAATTTTTTTTGCCAAAAAGTCGTGTTTTTATCTCATGAGGTATTTTCATGAGCAAAAAGGGGGGGTTTCAGCAAACAGGTCATGCCGTCAGCGAAAAACTTCGTTTTTAGAGCCCAAATGGCCATTTTTCAGTTTTTGGTGCCGAAAAGCTTTTTTTTTCAGGAAAACAGTGTTTTGGTCACCCAAAATGTGCTTTTCTCGCCGAAAATGAACTTTTAGCAGTGAAAACGTCGTGTTTCGAGCAAAAGAAAATTCTCAGCAAAATTCAAATTTTCTCAGCAAAAAACACCTTTTTTGACCAAAAAGCACCTTTTCTCAGCCAAAACCCTATTTTTTTTCGCCAAAAAGTCGTGTTTTTATCTCATGAGGTATTTTCATGAGAAAAAAGGGGGGGTTTCAGCAAACAGGTCATGCCGTCAGTGAAAAACGTCGTTTTGAGAGCCAAAATGGCCATTTTTCCGTTTTTGGGACCGAAAAGCTTTTTTTTCCCAGCAAAACAATGTTTTGGTCACCGAAAATGTGCTTTTCTCGCCCAAAATCAACTTTTAGCAGTGAAAACGTCGTGTTTCGAGGAAAAGAAAATTCTCAGCAAAATTCAAATTTTCTCAGCAAAAAACACCTTTTTTGACGAAAACCCAATTTTTTTTCGCCAAAAAGTCGTGTTCTTATCTCATGAGGTATTTTCATGAGCAAAAAGTGGGGGTTTCAGCGAACAGGTCATGCCGTCAGCGAAAAACGTCGTTTTGAGAGCCAAAATGGCAATTTTTCAGTTTTTGGGGCCGAAAAGCTTTTTTTTTCAGCAAAACAATGTTTTGGTCACCCAAAATGTGCTTTTCTCGTCCAAAATGAACTTTTAGCATTGAAAACGTCGTGTTTCGAGCAAAAGAAAATTCTCAGCAAAATTCAAATTTTCTCAGCAAAAAACACCTTTTTTGACCAAAAAGCACCTTTTCTCATCCAAAACCCAATTTTCTTTCGCCAAAAAGTCGTGTTTTTATCTCATGAGGTATTTTCATGAGCAAAAAGTTGGGGTTTCAGCAAACAGGTCATGCCGTGAGCGAAAATCGTCGTTTTGAGAGCCAAAATGGCCATTTTTCAGTTTTTAGGGCCAAAAAGCTTCTTTTTTTTCAGCAAAACAGTATTTTGGTTACCGAAAATGTGCTTTTCCCGCCCAAAATGAACTTTTAGCAGTGAAAACGTCGTGTTTCGAGCAAAAGAAAATTCTCAGCAAAATTCAAATTTTCTCAGCAAAAACACCTTTATTGACCAAAAAGCACCTTTTGTCAGCCAAAACCCTATTTTTTGTCGCGAAAAAGTCGTATTTTTATCTCATGAGGTATTTTCATGAGCAAAAAGTGGGGGTTTCAGCAAACAGGTCATGCCGTCAGCGAAAAACGTCGTTTTGAGAGCCAAAATGGCAATTTTTCAGTTTCTGGGGCGGAAAAGCTTTTTTTTCCAGCAAAACAGTGTTTTGGTCACCGAAAATGTGCTTTTCTCGCCCAAAATGAACTTTTAGCAGTGAAAACGTCGTGTTTCGAGGAAAAGAAAATTCTCAGCAAAATTCAAATTTTCGCAGCAAAAAACACCTTTTTTAAATCAAAAAACACCTTTTCTCAGCTAAAACCCCATTTTTTTTCGCCAAAAAGTCGTGTTTTTATCACATGAGGTATTTTCATGAGCAAAAAGGGGGGGGTTTCAGCAAACAGGTCATGCCGTCAGCGAAAAACGTCGTTTTGAGAGCCAAAATGGCCATTTTTCAGTTTTTGGGGCCAAAAAGCTTTTTTTTTTCCAGCAAAACCTAATTTTTTTTTCGCCAAAAAGTCGTGTTTTTATCTCATGAGGTATTTTCATGAGCAAAAAGTGGGGGTTTCAGCAAACAGGTCATGCCGTTAGGAAAAAACGCCGTTTTGAGAGCCAAAATGGCCATTTTTCAGTTTTTGGGGCCGAAAAGCTTTTTTTTTTTTTCAGGAAAACAGTGTTTTGGTCACCCAAAATGAGTTTTTCTCGCCCGAAATGAACTTTTAGCAGTGAAAACGTCGTGTTTCGATTAAAAGAAAATTCTTAGCAGCGAAAAACGTCGTTTTTAGAGCCAAAATGGCCATTTTTCAGTTTTTGGGGTTGAAAAGCTCTTTTTTTCAGCAAAACAGTGTTTTGGTCACCCCAAAGGTGCTTTTCTCGCCCAAAATGAACTTTTAGCAGTAAAAACGTCGTGTTTCGAGAAAAAGAAAATTCTCAGCAAAAAACACCTTTTTTTGACCAAAAAACACCTTTTCTCAGCCAAAACCCAATTTTTTTTCGCAAAAAAGTCGTGTTTTTATCACATGAGGTATTTTTATGAGCAAAAAGTGGGGGTTTCAGTAAACAGGTCATGCCGTCAGCGAAAAACGTCGTTTTGAGAGCCAAAATGGGCATTTTTCATTTTTTGGGACCGAAAAGCTTTTTTTCCCCAGCAAAACAGTGTTTTGGTCATGCAAAATGTGCTTTTCTCGCCCAAAATGAGCTTTTAGCAGTGAAAACATCGTGTTTCGAGGAAAAGAAAATTCTCAGCAAAATTGAAACTTTCTCAGCAAAAAACACCTTTTTTGACCAAAAAGCACCTTTTTTCAGCCAAAACCGAATTTGTTTTCGCCAAAAAGTCGTGTTTTTATCACATGAGGTATTTTCATGAGCAAAAAGTAGGGATTTCAGCAAACAGGTCATGCCGTCAGCAAAAAACGTCGTTTGGAGAGCCAAAATGGCCATTTTTCAGTTTTTGGGGCTGAAAAGGTTTTTTTTTTTTTTTGCAAAACAGTGTTTTGGTCACACAAAATGTGCTTTTCTCGCCCAAAATGAACTTTTAGCAGTGAAAACGTCGTGTTTCGAGCAAAAGTAAATTCTCAGCAAAATTCAAATTTTCTCAACAAAAAATTCCTTTTTTGACCAAAAAGCACCTTTTCTCAGCCAAAACCGAATTTTTTTTCGCCAAAAAGTCGTGTTTTTATCACATGAGGTATTTTCATGAGCAAAAAGTTGGGGTTTCAGCAAACAGGTCATGCCGTCAGCGAAAAACGTCGTTTTGAGAGCCAAAATGGCCATTTTTCAGTTTTTGGGACCGAAAAGCTTTTTTCTCCCAGCAAAACAGTGTTTTGGTCACCCAAAATGTGCTTTGCTCGTTCAAAATGAGCTTTAAGCAGTGAAAACGTCGTGTTTGGAGCAAAAGAAAATTCTCAGCAAAATTCAGTTGCTCTTTTTCCATTTAAAATATAGATCAACAACCGTTAGCGCTATTCCTGCAATGGATAATATGCTAGTGAAGGTGAGTTCAGGTATCCATGTTCCTTCCGAAGCCTCTTCTTCTTCCTTATCAGGATTCTTTTCGAAAGCTTTCTTTTCCGAAGCTTCCTTTTCTTGCAAGGCTTGTTTGGCTCTCCTATTATATTCCGCTAATTTTTTTCCAGCAGCCACCTTTTTGGGATCTTTTTCTCGAATAACCATTTGGGGTTCTTTTGTAATTCGTCCTTCATCTTCTGTTGATGCCATTTTTATTACTTATCAACAAATGCTTAAGTCTTGCTTAAGTCTTGTTTAAGTCTTGCTTAAACTCATTAACAAGCTGCTCAGCAGGTTCAACAAACTGCTTAGGAGGTTCAGGAGATCCCAAAAACGCATTTGTCTCTACCTTAATGTGCTTAGCAACTTGGAAAAGGAAACTTGCTAATGCTATGAATCTTCCTCCTTTCAACGCAAGATATCCAACATCGTTGCTTACTCTTTCTCTCAGGAATTCATCATCCTGCAAGTCTTTGTTGAGTTCTTTCTTATCATCGATTGGAAGTATGTGTGAGATGACTTCTACTGCCATTCCTTGGAGTACGTTCATTAACCCATTCGTCATCTTAATCCCCGTGGCGGTCTGATATCTGTTATAATATTTCTTGACGTCCTTTGGAGATAATTTCTTAACATCTCCTAAACTTAGTTTGCCCCCCGTATATTCCTTAATAGTTCCTAACACAGCAAGCATGGAAAGTTGTTCACGCTTTTCCTCCAACTCTTCATCAATCTCCTCGGACTTCTTTCCATTAGGTGTTTTTTCTTCTTTTACTTCTTCTTCTAACTGAGGAGATAAAGATTCATCATCGTATTGTTCCATGATGGATGTCATCCTTACTTTATCATCATCAACATATACTTAGACCAGGTATCTCAACGTAGGATTGATGGGGATGCCTCAAACAAAAACATACCCTGGAGTATTTTTCCTGTTTTAGTATCTTTATAAAGGTCTTCTTGTCTTCTGGATCCAAACCCCCTCCAAATTCCTGGAACAGTATTCTGTTTGCTGATTGACTTGGACTATAAAATGAAACAATACACGCAACATTTTCGCAGAAGGGTTTTGCTATGGAGGTGATTTGTTGGGTTAAGACCCAAACGGAGATCTTATCATGCCTTCCTGAAAGTCCCATCCCAACAAAGTCATTTGACCTTTGTTTTAGGTCTTTCGAGAAAGCACAATCATTCAAAATAACTAGGGTGTCGTGTCCTGAAAATACCTTATTACAACTGGAAAGTAGATCACAGATCTCATTCACGTCATCTGCCTTAGGTGATAGGATGATGAATCTGGGGTCGTTTTTGGCAAAGCCTCGATAAGTAAGATTCTCCACATAAGTGGGACAGATGAGTATGATATATTCGAACACATATCGGAAACTATTCCTTAGCGTATCTACTAGATATTGAGTCTTCCCACAATTCGTAGGACCTGTTACGATACAGTGAAATGGCGTTTTATCTTTTAGTTCCTCCATCCTTATTTATTGTATCATAATCACCTTCTTAGTACTTATTCATACTGAGCAAAAGTGAAGATAAGCCTTAATACCAGTTTTGCTTAATGTTCCTATTCTCGAACTCCACCAACCCATCAGCTACGACAAACAAGTAACACGTGTTTACCCCAGATTTCGCGTCCGCAGTTCTCTTAATGTAGAGCTTCACCCCACCTTTCGTGGCATCCGAAACAAGTCCATTACCATGAATATTCCCATCAGGATAAGTTCTCAAGTCAATCCACAAGGCAAACTTGTCCTCATAAAGCTCTTTTGGAGTAATGCTGTCACTCAATCCATATCGCATCACGATCGACTCCCAAAAGTCTGTTGGTATCATGCCATCGGAATACAGCTTATGAGGCACACTATTCACGTTGATGTCTACCTTGGTAATACCGGGGTTCGTGAATTTTTCTGAGTCCCTAGCGCAGGCCGTATATGGTTCTATGAATAGCATTAGGATCCCAGTCATCGATCGTAGGGGTAAGTTGATCTGTTCATTGATTACTGTGGTCTTTTTCTTGTCGATGGGGAAGGACTTATGCATCAATACGTTCTCATAGAAGAACCCCCTACCCACCTCGTAGCTGCTTAATGCTTCATTTGCGAGATATTCGCAATGGTCTCATACTCTAGTTCTAGGTTGGATAGGGTATACTTAGCGTCTGCTTGGTCTGAGATTACGATTTTTGCACTTCCTGAAAGAGTAAACTGAAAGAGTAGGGTATCTATTAATCAGTTGGAATAATATACTCCATGAGAGTCGAGGATGGTGTGGGATATGGGGATCCTGTATCGTATCCCATACACCTTAGCTAAAGCAACTTCTGCAGCATCAGTCTCAGTCTTATCCCCCGCTGCCGTCCTTAGTTTCCTCATGTTTTCTGAGGAGATCCCTTCTCTTAGCCTATTCTTTCGTTCTTTCTTCGCGAGGAATAAGTCGCCGTAAGTTTGGTAGAGGTCATATCGAACCAAATCTCCTATTGGCTTTCCACCAAACGTGACTTTCATCTGTTCGATGAGGTTCTTACCCAGGTTATTAACTACGGTCTTATTTTGATCTGCGGTGCCCCCATCTTTCAAAGTGAGATCCACTAGGAGTCCCACACTTCCGGGGACGATGACGACGTTATCCGGTAACTTGGGTATGTGAATGGACAACGTTCGTCCAGGATCAGTTGTGGCTGGGCTAAAGCTTACGCGATGAATATTCTTCTCTGCTTTGAGTCCAAAGGCTTGTCTATAAGGTCGTAATACGTCGAGTTTTTCTGAGATTGCTTGCGACATCCTTTTTCTTATTTATGTAATAACTAGTTACTCTCTTAGATACTATGGAGGAAAAGCTTTCAAACACTTATTATTCAACTGAAGGATATTGGAAGGGATATTCGGCGATTTCGAAACTATCCCAAGCAACAGGTATTTCTGAAGAGATGACAAGAAAGTGGCTCATTAAGCAAGCCTTATGGCAAATATACCTCCCTGCCCCCACCTACATTCCCAGATTTCATTGGAACATTTCTACCCCCAATGAGATCCATCAAGCAGACTTACTATTTTTGCCTCATGATGTCGTAAAGAGAAAGACGTATAAGTATGCTCTCGTGGTGGTGGATATTGCTTCTAGGTACGTGGATGCCGAACCTCTGACTACAAAATACTCCGCAGGAGTATCTAGAGCCTTCGATAGGATTTATTCTAGGTCATTAAGTTGGCCTGAAACACTATTGGTTGACCCAGGAACAGAATTCATGGGGGAAGTCACAAAAGTTATGAAGAAACGTGTGATAAAAGTTCAAAGATCAGAAGCTGGAAATCATAGAGCACAATCCCTCGTGGAGCGTGCTAATCGAACACTAGCTGAAAAGTTGTTTAGTCATCAGTATGCTCAAGAGATGATTATGGAAGAGGGGAGATCACGAGAGTGGGTGGAACGACTCCCTGCTGTGATACGATCTATTAACAACGAAGTCAAGAGGATTACTGGGAAAACAGCAAGCAAGACAATAAAGTCAGAGTCCGTTGAGATGAAGGACCCCATATATGAAAGACCTGTGGGATTGAAAGAAAATAGGCTCCCTGCAGGGGTGAGCGTTCGATACTTATATGCTTCGGGGGAAGAGGAGGGTGGTCAACGACGTGCCACTGATCCCATTTGGTCTTTAAAAGGTTATGACCTATCGCGTGCAACCATCACTCCTAATCAACCTGTACTTTACTACCTCTCTGAAGGAGCTCCTAAGCGATTTTTTGTTAGGGAGGAGTTACAAGTGATCCCTGAGGACACGGAACTACCACCG